>CANUEX010156264.1:0-52503 GCA_948099535.1 Jatropha multifida | reverse complement strand
CCCCCCCCCCCCCCCCCCTCTCTCTCTCTCTCTCTCTCTCTCTCTCTCTCTCTCTCTCTCTTTCTTTCTTTCTTCCTCCATGTATCATCTTCAAGAGAGGAGAGAGAGAGAGAGCAAAAGCTCAGATTCTCCTTGTCTCATCCCGTGAGAAAATATAAAAGATATATATCCCATCTCCAATGAAACTGCACTTCTTCGTATGACGATCATCATTGAAAGAAAGCCTACACAAAACAACCCAACACAGAACAGAGAGCCCAAAAGAAAATACAAGAAAAAGAAAAAGAAAAGAAAGGCAACGCAAGTGAAAAGGAAAAAAAGAAATAAATGACAAGAAAAGGATATATATATATATATATATATATATATATATATATATATATATATATATATATATATATATATTCCAATAATAATACTAATCATAATCTTCGTGAGCTTTCACGACGTTTTTCGTTTTTGTCTTTTGTTTAAACTTAGTCTTTCTCCTCCTCTCCTTCCTTATATTTATATAAATATTAAAGATCAAGAACTTGAAAATGAGCTAAAAGTCATGAGAGTGGTGATGATACATTGTTGGGTCATGCCCCCTTTGGCTATTATGACTATTATCCTCATCTCCTTCAATTCTTGAACCCATTTGACCTGAACCACCACTTACACTTGTAGCACCAAGATTCAAATAAACCAATCTTGAATCAAGATTCAAATTTCCACCACCACCGCTACTAGCATTATTATGTTCATGGTCACTAATCGGGGGCGGATATATTGCATTTGAACTACTTCCTGCATTAACACTCCCTTCTTCACGTGAAATCACCAAAGCAGCTGATTGTACTAATTCCAAGCAAAGCCTTAACTTATTTGGTTCAATATGTGCTAAACCAGGCACTGCCCCCTTAAACAAGAAATCCGAAGTTAGGGTTCTTAAAATATCTAATGGTGTAATTCCATCCATGGTTCTAACATTAGGATCTGCATGATGGTCTAATAAAACTGCTACCATATCTGGGGATACCATTTCTGCTGCAATATGAAGTGGGGTTTTACCCGCCGGTCCGGCCGGATAGTTAACATCAGCTGCTCCAAGTTCAAGTAATGCTTTTACTACTTCTCTGCTGCAGCTTTCTACTGCATAATGTAAAGCTAATGCTTCGTCAAGGTTTAGCCCTTCTCCCATTACCATAAGTTTGACTAGCTCTACATCTGATGAATCCAAAGCTCTTCGCATTCTTCGAACCTTTTGATCTTCAAGATCAGCGGCTGCGGTGAGATCATGGTGGTGGGGATGGTGGTGGTGGTGGTGGTGATGTGGCATTAGGGACCGACGCGCTAGAGATGATTTAAGGCGTAATTCTTCGATTTTTGCTACAACGTCTATTGGGAGGTGTTTGGCAAGAACTTCTGGCGGTAAACCTGATTTGGCGACTAAATGAGAACAAGTAGTCCAAAGTTGGTGCATGTCTTGTTTTCTTGAAGCAATTAGAACTTTCATTACATCTTCAATTGAAGCTTTTTCTACCATGGTAGCCAATTGCTTCTGTTAGTACAAAACGGAAAATTTTTAAAAATGAAAATAGTTAGTTGCAGATAGATGGTAGTTGATCTTTTTTTAAAAAATTTATAAATATAAATTTATTTTTAAACCAGATTAATGGGGAAAGTTTTTGACAGTTGGAACGGATTGAGTATGCTTTACTGTGGAAGACAAGACTGGAGATCAAGAACTATATTTGGAAAGTTTCTTGGCTATGTAAAGATTGTATAACAAAGACTGAAAATTTCAAGTCCAGAAATTAACATGAAATCAAGATTTTTAAACATTCTTTTTCTATGTAATAACAACATTAATGAAAATAAGACATGTACTAATTTGATCAATATATACCAAAACGAGAAGAAACCGAAGTCAAGAACAAGAAGAAGAAGAAGAAGGAACAAGATTAGCGTACAATTGGAATCAATTAACTGCTAAACAAAAAAATAAATAAATAAAAATGGTCGAAATAATAAGAAAGTTCAAGAAAACTACCAATTTACTGCTAATCATCAAAGAAAAGGATCGGCCAATTAATAACACCTCATGACTTAGCTACTTCACCATGAGATAACAAGAACTCCATCCCTCAAAACAAAATTAATTAAAAAAATTGAAAAAGAAAATAGAAAACCACCCACTTCAAAAAATCCCTTCCCACTTCCCAAAAACCAAAAATTTAAAAAAAAAAGAAAAGAAAAAACCAGTCGTGACTCCATACCCACAACACAATATGACTACTCCACACACTAATCAAGATTCAAAGACTGTAGGTAAAATTTTAGTCAGAGAAAGAAGAAAGAAAGAAAAAGAGCAGTAGTATCAAGACCTGAGTAAGCAATGCAAGCTGTTCAACTCCAAAATATCTAGCGGCAGCAAGAGTATCGAGAGCAAGATCAACGGCTGAGGTACAATGCGTGTGCCAACAACCTCTTTCACCACAATTAGGCCTTGGCTCATGCTTTTGAGGGACAATAGAGACTTGTCCACTATACAAAAACTGTAACAGCAACAAAAACACCTCATATCCCACCGAGTTTACTGGTATTACATTATGCCTCGAACCGGTCGCCGGTCCTCCTCCAACCGAGTTTATCATTCTTGACCCGCTTCCCGGGTCTAACCCTGATGGCGGGTCCGGTCCACAAAAGAATTTCCTAAAGAACAAACTTCTTGCTGCTAAAATACACCTGTGCGCATGAACTAATCTTCCTTCTACACTGAAAGTTACATCAGAGAAAGCTTGACCGTTGATTAGAAGATTTAGATAATCTAAAGACAGAGATCTTAAGGATTCTTCAAGAGTCATGGTAATGGTTCTTTTGAAAAAAACAATATTTCTTTACTTTTTCTTTATTATTAGGGTTGTTGTTCTTGTTTTTGCTATATGAGAAAGAAAGGGACAGGAAAAAATAGGGAATTCTTTAAAGAGAACTCATGGAGAGGTTAATTTGAAGGGCTAAGAGAGAAAGAAAAAGAAAAGGAGCTAGTAGTAAAGAAAAAAAATTTCATGTCTTTCTTTCTTTCTTCGTTGTTGTTCTTGTTTGGTGTTGTTTTTTGTTCTTGCTGGAGATGATGATGATGATGATGATGATGATGATGATGGGTATTGGGCAGTGTATGAGTTACTGTGTTTAAAAGAGAGAGAAAGAGAGATTCTTTTCTCTCGATGGAGAGGGGTGTTGTGGTGTGGTGTTAGATATTTCGAGAGAGAGAGAGAGAGAGAGAGAGAGAAGGCAATATGGGTGGCTATTCTGGGCGGCTGAGGTATTTAAAAAAAGGAAGATGGTGAAATAAATTAATAACATAAAAAGAAATGGTTATGAATTTTTATTTAATAATAATAATTAATATTTTTATCATATATTATATAAAAATAAATAAATAATAATTAGTAGTATGTTATTTGAATTGAACGTACATGTAGCCTGAGGGCAAAATCATGTTCTTTATGACTTAATTGTGTTGACTCCCAGACTAATATGGGACCATGCCTTTATTTATTTATTTTCTTTTAAATTTTAATTAATGATGGAATGGTCTGCTTTCTTTATAAGATGTAATGTAATTACTATTTTGTTTAGCTCTTTAAATTTCTTCATTTATATTTTTTATTCCATGAAATCATTTTACGGTTTGTTTTACCGCTACTGTACAACAGAATACTCCTTTTTTAAACTGAGAAAATAATATTTGTTTAAGTGGAATTATAAAACTCAAAATTAAACTTAATTAAAAAGTTTATAATTGATTTTTGGGCTTGAAAAGTATTTTTCTTATTATATATGACACCAAAATATTTTAACTTCTATTATTTTTCTCTCATTCGATGAAAATTTATAATTTTTATTACCAAAACTGAAAATTTAATTACTTATTTACACATTTATTGGTTAATTTATTATTTATTTGGCATGTTCTCTAAATATATTGGGCAAAAGTTCCAATTTGACTTCCAAACATTCTAGAATTCAGTTTATTTACTTTACTATTTATTAATTTCTAGTACAAGAAAAATTTCAAGAGGCGTATTCTCACTCTATTATACTATATTAATTTTATCTACGTTGAGTCAGATCCGTTAAGGGATAGAAAATTTTATTCACGAATATCAAACTCTTAAACAAATTTAATAGAGAACTGTCGAACCATTTTTTTCTCAATGTACATCGACAATAATTGATTTTCTCACTTACGTGAAGAGTGAAAGTTATATAACTCACAATAAAAAAAATTATATGTTAACTTTCGATTTTGATGAATTCCATTAATAGCCAAAACTAATCCTAATAGAAAAGAATTGAGATTTTCTCATGCTTAATTACAAAAAAATGATTAATTATATTTTGAATTTTGAATTGAATAATTGTAATTTTACAACGCACCCACTTTTTTTGAATAATATTAAAAAAGTATATCTATTCATAAAATTCAAACTCCAAGCTAAATTTCCGATTGAAGTTTTCTAGTTGTACTTCCATCAAGATGTATCATGTTCTTGTAAATCCCAATAGAATATACTTGACTTGCTAATTGAATCTTGTAAGCAGTAATTATTTCAAAGGTTGTTCCTCAATTTGCGTAATCTTGCATTAATTAATTGTTACTGTAATACCCTCTACCCATGTCCGTCCCATGATCTTATTATATTTGAGAAAATATTTTATTTTAAAATATTTATTACATTTGCCATTTCAATATAATTTGTTTGTTTATACTTTGAAGTTTGAGCAATTAATGTCTTAAGCACTATAATTTCCCTAAAACGACTGGAGACCTTTCATTTTCGGACCTACAAAAAATTAGAAAACCAAGCAACAAGAAAAATGAAAAGTAGATTCTTCATCAAAAGATAATTAAGTCTTCTCTGAATAGACTAAATAGAGTAAATTTTTATTTATGTATTTGTTATATTAAGTTTTATAATTAAATCATTGAATGTTATGAATTAAGAACACTAAGCCCTTACAAAATATTAATATAACTATAAACTACAATTAAGCAACTAATGATGAGACTTAGGAAAGAAAACCTAAAAGTTAGAAGCACATTGGATATACAAAAGTGTTTTTGTCTCTGAAATTTAATTATTTACCAGACAGGCTCTAAACAAAATCATTACAGCCTCACTACTGCTGCTGTAATTTTCTTGATTTAATACTTATAAACTATTAAACTTACAGTGTTAGGACAGTTATACCCCTCTAGCCAATGGTTGGTTAAGTTGAAAGTAATATTAAGGATAAAGATTGAGAGATTTAGAAAATGACAGATTGAAAATGATAGAAATAATTGAAGTGGCAAGAACGTAAATTGTGGGGATAAAGAAGTGGATGGGGTGGTGGAAGTGGTGGTGGAAGTGGTGGTGAGGAGGTCATTGGAAAGCGTGTCGGCCGGTTGAAGGGGGTTCAATGTTCATGTTCAAATATTGGGACTGGTGCCCAACAACAACAAACATCAAGTTTAATTAATTGTTTTTAGGGATCAGACCTGCACGTGAGACAAGACTTTGGCACGTGCAAAAGGCAGAAGGGAAAGAGAGTTTCACTCTCTCTTGCTAAAACTTGTGCGTACATGATCGTATAATCCTATGTTCTTGTTTTATCTTTTGCCAATTATATATTTTTACTAGTGTAGAATACAGAATTAATTTCAATTTTATACCAATTATATATTTATCAAATTTTTTTATATATCAAAATTCAAATGAGCCTTATAAAATTTGGACCTAATATAAAGTAATAAAATTTCTAATTTTAACCATTAAGATATTCTCTTTAAAATGAGATATATTTACGTTAAACACGTGATTTTTATAAAAAAAAATAATTAAAAATGAAATTCATTTTATATCATATCAGAATAGAACATAGAAATGGTATGATAAAAAATTATTCTCAAATAAAAAAACATTTATTTATTTGTAAATTTTTGACTTAGGATTATTAATTTATTTATAAAACTGTGGTTAAAACTATTAATGGAAGTAAAATTATTCAAAAAATAAAACATTTTTGTAGAAAGGAAAAGAGAGAAATTGGGAAGTAAAAATAGAAAGAAGAAGCTGTTGTTTTGCCCTGTGTAGATTCCAAAAATAAAAATAAAAATACGAAAGAACACACAAAATCCTATTGATTGACAACACATCCACTGACTGTCTTATGATTTCAAGACCCCCGATTTGACGTTTGACTTGTCTTTTCACTCTCCCTCCCTCACCCCCACGCTCCTCCTTTTATTCTCCCAGCTCGTCTCCGTCTCTACATCCAAGTTTTCTACAACACTCCCCTCTTTTATTTCAATTTTTACTTCTTCAAATACGAAGATTTCCCATTTTTAGTTTACTATATATATATTTGGAATATTGCGGCTAATATTCAGACCAATAACAGCGAAATGCCATTGTCTTAATTCTTTTTTATTCGACTAATAAATAATTACATAAATTTTATTTTTATATATTGGAATTTAAATTTTTAAAGTTGAATGTCAGAATATAGAAAATATGGAAGCACTTATTTGAGAATCTAGAATTTACTTTTAACATCAAAAGGGTGATTTTTTAAATCAATATTAAACATATTATTTTATTTCAAAAAGAAAAGAATAATGTTCGCGACGTCAAATCTAAACTATTTATTTAATTTAAGTCCCTTTTTATGTTTCATATGCTTTGAAAATTTTTTTAAAGTAATGGTTAGCTGGCTTAACCGTGAACATGGTTTTGCCTAAAAATTTCTAAACATGAACTAATGATACTCCATTACTAGTATTAGAATAATTAATTAAAGCAATGATGATGATGCTTCCATTAATAAATAAATAAATAAATATATGTATGCCATAAAAGGACAGAGATAATCGTAAATGATTATTAATTAGGGAAAGATAATTATATAAGATGCCATATTAGGAAAGAATAATGAAGATCAAATGTTTTTTCCTCTCTTAGCACTTCAGTGCAAAATAATAGTTTCATAAAAATAATTAATACCCAAGTTGGTAGAAGATCACGTGAACTTTTCCTTCTATAGAGTGGTCCTCTTCTACTTTTTTTTTTTTTTTCTTGTTTTCCCTTTTCTATTTTTTTACCCCTTTTGTTTATTGCGATTCACTTTGCTTTTCTCTTAAGCTGAAAATTTAATTGCTAAATAATTATAATTATTATTTCCTCGTCCGTCTTTGAATTATAATTATAATTGTTAAAATTTTGGTCAAAGTTGGAAATGATATTACAACTTTTGAAGAACATAATTGCTTACGCGACATTTATTTTATGAACTAAATTTTAATTTTGGTCTTCATCAGTAAAACTGTTTTGGCAGTCAAAAACGGGAAATAAATTTGGTACGTCAACGAACGACCTTACGTTTTAATTTTTCAAATGAATGTTCGGCATGCGTGATTCGCGTGGAGATTAGCTTTATTACACTTCCACACTTGTTCTACAGCTCCTCTTTTTCACATTTTTTCGGGAACCCAACTGCTTACTGTTTTCATTTTCCTTTCTTTTCTGGGGATCATAGCTTGTTTTCTCTAACTAAATAAAACAATTTAATCAATTCATAAAATGTTAAAAATAATGTTTGGTCTATCTTAAAATTATTAAAAACATTTAACTGCAATGCATATATTAAAAATAAATGTGGTAAGATATGATTAAATCAATCAATTGTAATTTTAAAAAATAAAGTATATTTACATATTAATATTAATATTATAGTAAGATGATATTACAAACAAGCTTTTAATTTGACAATATATATATATATAGTTTTAGTTCGAGAAAATACCTAATTGGTCAAAATTGTCATTCATAAGACAAAAGTAGGGAATTGTTGCGATCAATCATTGTAAGTCAGGTGAGGGAATAGATCATTAAAACAAACCTTCACATCCTTAGCCATACAAATTAGAATTCATATGAATTTTTTTTTCAAAAAATATTGTGTTGACCAAAAATATTGAAAATTGGAAAATTTAAAGATGGTGGTAGGGATGGCAGCTGTGACTCAGATTACTAAATGTCAAAAGCTTTTGTATATATGATAATGGCAGCAATAAGAAGAAGAGGAAGAAGAAAGAATAGCTTAAGCAATGAATATGACTGACGTAAACTTCACTTAAGTCATCAGATTATACATCCCAAAACAGATTCACTTTACTTAAGGGTATTGGGATCTGTATCTATCTTCAGTCACACCTGATGTGCCCTTCCCATGAAAATTACCATCAGTTTCACCAGCTATTTTGCATGCATGTGCAAGTTTTAAAAAATATTTTTTTTGTTTTTTTAAAAAAAAAATGAAAGACTGGATCTGAATCAGGTAATATGCAGCTAGGAGTGATAAGTTTTGAACTCGAATCCTCTCGCAGCTTCATTTATCTAACGTTTTTCTATAATATACTATTGAGCCCTAGAAATATATATTAATAAAATCTCATGCCTTTGAAATTTTTGAACTTCAGCCCACATTATTTACCTATATATCATTTATCATTATCAATAATATCAGGTTGGAAGAATTGACTGGTCAATTCCATGAAGTGTTTTTCCAAAAAAAAAGTTCCAAGTCCATTTCAGGTCTGTCTATTTTCAGGAGGATGCAAGTAGATCTATGAGTTCAAAGTTTTCATAAGAACAAAACTCCATGATTTGATGGTCAGCTACAAGAAATTCTTTATATGTTTACTATTAAAATTAAAACTTTACAAAAAAGAAAATTTGTTTAATTGTATTGAAGTATTTTATAAATAAAATATGTGAAAAAGATAAATTTGATGAATATTTTAATAAAGTATTATTTTTTATAATAGTGCCAAACAAACTAAAACTCAAGAAATACATATGAGATTTGACTTTGGACTTAATTGGGGGACTCTTATAGTCTTAGGTGGAACCCATTTGAAAATTAGTTGCAGGACCCTTAATTAATTAATTTTTTTCTGTCTCAATATAAAATGTTTGATGTCTAGTAAGTTATTGGGTGAAGAAAGTGGGGGATGAAGCTGACATTAGGTATGATTTTGTGGAGAGAATTAGGTCAAAACACCCACAATTAAAATTTTGCCATATGTGGTGGTGTTAGAGTCAGCTCAAAGAAACAATAAGAAAGGGTCTCTCCCATCCATTAACTTAGGGGCATATATCCTAAAATCTAATATGCACATTCCACCAATTAAGGCTCCTCTTAGCTCTCTCTTCAAAGACTAAAACTCTTCATTCTTTAAAGGGTTATAAGTTCTTGACTTGGTGAAATGATAGACATAAAGGTCACAAACACTAGTTCTAATTTAGCTAGGATTTGACAAAATTTGGTTTGACACATCTACTATTTCAAATATAGACATGATTCCAAATGGGGTCTTAGGGTAAATGATTAGGGTTTGACATGTATGATTAAAAATGGTCTTCTTGACCACTATATAGTGAAAATCCATATATGAATTTAGGATATTAATGTATTTTTTCTTTAAAGCAACCTCATTTTTTCAAGCAATCATTGTGACTAACTTAGCGTGTTCAACTATTTTTCCTTGCCTACCCACAATTTATTAGGGGAAAATATGGACAAATTAGGATCATGGACCCGTTACTTGATGAATATATACATATGTATTGATCATATAATGCATTGTATTGCATCATGTAGGTTATCTTATTGACATATACGACCAATAAGTTGAAGAAAAAGAGGACAAACATGGTCCTCAATTGGCGACATTAATCATGGAGTGCTTGTAAATAATACGTAAATCCAACAAAATCCATGTGATCTAGGACAAACATTAAGGAATAATATATCAAAAACATTTACAGGCTTATATAATCCAATTGTTTATTAGAAATTCAAATTCTTACAAATTTCTCTCCATCCATACAAATCCTACGTTAGAACTTAATCGACTTCGAATCATTACGTAATAGGTTGATCTGCGGTTAATTTTTTTTATAAATATACTAAGATGTCAATATATTATTTTTTTAAAAGAAACAAAAAGATCTAACATGAAATGGGTTGACCATGATTTATTCTCTTTTAATCAAAATTTTTAAATTGGAGCTCCCACAACGAAGTTTTTTTAAATATTCAAAAAGAAGTAATTGGAGTTAATGAACTTAGACACCAAACTGTTAAAAAGAAAATGAAAATAGGACTCACCTATTTAGTTATGTCGTCGGATGGCCGATGTTGTAAGTAATTATACAGTCAATGAAGCAAGCAAAAACAATCTATCGATTTGATGTGCGTGGGACCTACAAATCAATCTATTTGATGTGAAATAATACACTTCGACAACAAAATTTTGCCTTCCTCAACACCGTTATTTACCTACATTTTTCTGTTCTTTGCCCTTTCGAGAGGAGTACTTACCAAACACTTTAAAGCCTCAATGTCAATGGAGAGATTTGAAGTTAAATAATTTGAATTAAAAGGATATGCATTTTCTAGAAGTTTCATTCATGTAAAATTTTTCGCTATATTAAATAAAATAAAATGAAACAAAAAAAAACTCTCTTAAAATAAGTGAAGTTGACTAGTAATTTACTTGTCAAATTATAATTTCTAAAATCCTATTTTGACTAGCGTCACCATACACTAGAGAGATCTTTTATTGACTTTGCAACAATAGTGCATGCAAGCATTGCTTATCACATGACTTCTTTGCTGCGTGAAAGAGAAGTTCAACGATATCAATCATTTATAATTTGATTAGTTCTCAGTTATGTGAAGAGCGAGATTTAAATTTCAATTCCTTCAATCATAAGTGCTTTCATTAATATAGTGAGTCCATCAGAGAGATATTCTCTATTATATAGCTCACATTATTATTTCGATTCATTAGAAATCTCAATGAATCAAAAGCAAAGTTTAACGATGGCAATGACATTTGAGAAAAACAAATTAAATAAGGAGTTGTATTATGTGTAAATGCTATCTATTTTGGGTGACCATGCAGGCATTTGGGAGACCACCATCCACTTGTAATTTAAAGCAAAGAGAGAAAGAGAGAGAGAGGAGAGGAGATGAGTGATCCTAGCAAAATCCACTTGGGTGGTTTTGACTTCCACCAATTAGGGTAACCATACCCATCATTACATGAGAGAGTAACACTACCCTTATTTTGAGTGGAGCAAGTTTGTGATTGTTGCTCTACAGACTTGTTTTCCTATAAGTATACTATTAGGTCCCATCTCTTTTTCTAGATTGATGGTTCTATAACTTGCTATACTTCAATCAAACCTTATTTTGCCAACACAATCTATGTTTGAATCCAATGTTTATTTGATGAGTACAAAATATAGACACCAATATATATATATCTCGATATTTTAGAAAAACATTTCACATCAGTAGATTATAGTGTCAGTGGGTTGGCGTTCTATGATATTAGAGTCTTCCCAAAAACTATCGAGTTTATATTATAAATAAGAAACCGAAAATTAAAAATGGTTTGAGATGCAAAGAATCCTACTAAGTAGGTCCCACCAAACTGGGTTTAGTGCTTAATTAGGCTCTTAAGAAAGGAAAAGAAAAAGGATTCCCTTGGCAATATAACTACTTAGTCCATTATAGCACACTTGTAAGTGCTGGCTAAGGATGCTATGCTATAGAATATTTAAATGTTTATTTAAACAAAAAAAACAAAAAGTGGAGAGAGACTGTGGACTTTATAAGAGATTTGGCTGAGCATGTTATCAAATCTTTAAAATCTTGCTTGTAAAGGCTGTCTCCAACCTCTAAAGCTACCACAACTTTCAATCACCTTGCTTTTGCACCAATCAATTGAGTTAGATTTTGTATCAGACTCTCATTAATTATAGCTAGCCACTTTCAGTTAGGGCTTCCCACGCTCGAAATTTTTATAAAGAATTTATTCGGTAAAATTAACTATTTTAATATTGTTAACTGTTTTACCAGCGTTTAATTATTAATAGTTTTTCATAAATCGCTGAAAATTAAATGTTAGATGAGTTAGCCTTCTAATTTAAATGTTATATTATCCAACACTATAAAAAATAGTGCTGCTTACAAAAACGGTTGCCGAACATTAACCAAATGAAAATTATATTTACCAATTAGATTCTTTGTCTTTAAGGGCGAAGGGAAGAGATTCTAAATTTTTGAATTCTTCTCTTTTACATATATATATATATATATATAAGACAGATACTTGAAAAAAAAATTAATTACTGAAATAAAGTTTACAACTTTCTACAAGACGGGATAGAAACTTTCAAATTTCAATCTATTCAATTACTAATCAAATGATATATTAGACTAATTAAACGAATGAGAATTATAAATGTATATATTATCTCATTTGAAAAAATAGTTTATTTCAAAATATTTGTCATATTCGTGGTTTCAATGAGTAATAAACCTTTTTTTTTACGTTTACCTTTCGCATATGACCAATAATTTTAATGATTTTTTTAAAGAATTAGTATTAAATTAAGGGTAATATAGTCAATTTACTCAATAATATATTGTAATTTAGACAAATCTAATGATTTTTTTAAGGGATGTGAAATTTCAAATATGACAAGCAGTAGTTAGAAATAGTTATGAAATTGATGTGGATTTTTGCCAAGAATAATAAAAAAGAAACATTAATTCCAAGCTTTTCTAGTTTTTTCCATTGGAAGCCTCTAATTTGGCAACAAACAGATAAAGGAATGTGCATAGGCCTTGAGCCCTACAATGCCTCAGAATGATCTAAATATGACTATTTATCTATTATTGCTTCAGAATCGTACAATACCCTGTTTTTCCTTTACCCTTTATTTTGAATTTATGAGTTATGACCCTTGTTCATAATTTTTATGTAATGGGAAATTTTTTTTTAATTGGGAAAAATATATATTTCTTTAAGAAGAAAAAAAGAAATATCGGCGCTCAAATTGAATATATATTTATTATTAGATTAAAACTACTAGCGCGAAATATACATGTAAAAATGTGAATTCTCAAAAATATAAAACATTGTATTAAAATTAATAATTAAATATATAAACAGAATTTACCCTGTGTATAGAAGTTTGGGCAGTCAAAGATTAAAGGGAGGGATGTAAAAAAATTAAAAAGTTGATTCATTTATGGAGTTGGTTCAAAATTAGGGAACCGGCCAAGCAAGAGGTACACCCTTCCAGTTTAGGCTGAATGATAAATGGGCTAGGCTTGACCAACATTTTTGCTCCTTTCAATTTAAGAATGGTTTAGGTATAGGGTGCTATAGAGATGCTGAAAATAATAATAACGATACAGTCAATCATTCACCACATCCAGAAGTAGAGTGGGGTAAAATTCTAGCTTCTTAATTAGCACAATTTTGGTTTCCATTTTATTTTTTTAGTGCCATTGGCTATAAAATGAGAATTTCAATTGAAGTTAAATCTTACCCATACGGCGAGTTATGCAAAATTAACTATTTTAGTAACTATCATCAAATGTTAAATGGAACAACGTTTTATAATTGATCCGTTGAACTCTAAATATTAATATAAAAGTTATATTATTGAACATTAAAAATAGTATTTTGACTATGAAAAACGGCCACGGATTATAACAATATCTGTCAAGGTAGTCTTTATTTTTGTTTCTGATAGGTTTGATGTTTGAGCAAGTATAATGAAATAGTAATAATGATTCTTGTAAACACTATGTAGAGTAATTCAAGAATACACAAGAAATCTTATTTTGAGCATGTGAATAGTTATGCAAGAATATTGCAAAAAACTATATAGAACCATAAAATCTTAGAAACAAACAAACAAAAGGAAGGTATGACCTAAGTCCTATGCTCACCTTACCATGTGCTGTCAACTTGATTTATGACTTCACCTCATTTGTTTTCTTCTCATTGGAGCCTCACTCAGCTTGAGGCTATTTAAGGATATAGACCTGCCTCTTTTATACTATAACCTTAGCATCGTTAACACAATATAAAACTCTCTTTATCCACAAGAGCACAGCTTTTGCCAAAACTTCTCATTAACATTCAACCACTCGAAAATTCAACCCAAAGCCTAACTAAACAATTGAAAGTATTGTTCAAGGTTTTTATCTGAATATTAATCTGGATGTCACCCTGAAAATATATATACAGTTAGTCAATTTTTACAAATCAAAATAGTGATAAGTAAATTCAAATGGAGGTAATTCAGTAATAAAAATTGGTTAACATGATACTTACATAATGAATTTCATCATCTGCAAGGTAAATTCCTTCCACATCCGTCTCTTACTTCTGAGAGCGAGGATTTACCATAAACCGTACAAATGGATATCAACCTAAATATATCGTGCAACTATAAAAAGAACAGTGACAAGTAATATGTAGAAAGAAGAGCTCTCTTTTTTTTTTGGTTCCAAATGATTTGACAAGACAAGAGATGCATGTGAATCGGGGTGGGAAAGTTTGATGTAGACATATGACCTGACCTTTCAACCCAAACCCAACCCACAGTACTGCCCATCACTACATGGTACTATCTCTACTTCTTCTTCTTCTTCTTCTTCTTCTTAATGCTATACCATAACCAAGCTGCGTCTAACCAGTCGCTCGCTACATTTTCTTTTTTCAATTAATTAATTACCCAAAAGTGTGTTTTTTTTATAGTTTTTTTTTTGTGCATTGAATAGAAAAAAACGGCTAAAGAAACAGTACTGATAGCTAGAAACGGTCCCCAGATAGGCATTAAACACACTAATGTAGGCATGACACGTGTCAGTAACCCATGATCACTCTCAATCAGTCCCCTCTTCTCTTCTACTTGTTTCTGATAGATTTTGTATCGTTTGACACAGTTTAATAATAATGTCTGAGTATGAGACAGTAAGTACTGTTTTTTTTTTTGGTGAATAAAAAAAAATTAATTTTGTTTTTTCAGTTTTGTTTTGTGCTATTACAGCAGGCACTGACTCCCACGTGCAACACTGTCACCACCACCCTCTCACCTGCAGTCACCAGTCACCAGTCACCACCATCACCACCACCATCTAGGGAGAGAGAGAGAGAGAGAGAGAAAAGAGATGTCTCTCTCATTCCTTTTGCCTTTTCATTGATCAATCTTCTCTTCCTCTACAGTGTTAACTGCAGTTAAAAAGAGTCTTTGACCAATGGGTAAATTTGTGTTAGAGAACAAATAGGGGGGTATTCTTGTCATTTCGTAACCTGGAATTATTTGTATATATAAATTAATTGATCCATCAAAGGAATAGGATTTATTTTTGAGACCAAAGAAAATTTATAATTATAGTTGAAATTAGTGAGCTAAATTAAAAATTAAAAAACAAAGAATAACAAGATGATTCTAATTATATACTAGTGATTATTACTAGGTTTCTAAAATAAAAAAATCAACTAAGCATTTAAAAAATTTATGTCCAACAATAATTGCTATTAAAGATAATTAATAAAAATCTAAGGTGGATTTTAATATAATATTACAAAGGTATAAGTATATTAACAATAAATTTTGGCAAAAATATACAAGGAAATATATATTAATTTCTATTTATAAGGTCAGCAATTCGAAATTTGAAATTTGAAATAGTTACTCTTTGTAAGAGTTTCATTTAAATACTATTAAGTGTGAAATCGTCTTTTTAATAAAATTAATTATTTTAATAGTTATTAGTTGTTTTAATATCGTTTAACTATTAGTTGTTTTAGTATGAAAACGTTAAAAGCTAAATATTACATGAGTTAATTTTTCACATGACACCACTTTAATTTTTAAAATTTAGCTCAAATGCTATATCATCGATATTATAAAAGATAGCATTCAACATTTTGGCAAAGCTACTTAAACAGCTATTGCCGAATGCAGTCATAATTTTTAATAATATTGGAGGAGAAAAGAAAATTATAAAAAGACTTCATAATTCAGTTTATTAGAAAGACTTATTATATGTAAAATAGTCACATTTGTAACAAAAAATATTTTTCTCCCAACACAAAAAAAAAAATTAAAAACAGAAACTAATGTGCATGCACTTGGAACTCCCTTCCCAAACTTTAGGTTGTACACAAGATTAAAGCTTTAACTTTTACAAAACACAAAGTGCTTTTTGGCCTTAAAATGGAAATTATGACAAATTCTTTTTAGTGAAAAAATAAAAAAGAAGAAGAGATTGACACAATTAGCAAGTGGAAAATAAAAGGAATAGCACAAATGGATGGATAAATCATAAATGTGATAAGAAATCTTCTAGGACCCAAATGAATTTTTTTTTTTTTTAAAAAAAGAAGAAAATAGATAGCTAAAAACTATTCTTTGCATAGAGTTAATTGATTTTACACTGTGTCCTATATGTGCTTTTAAGGTTTTGAACTATAGCATATGGAAGGTAGTATAATCACTACCTTTCCCAACTTTCATACACATCTCATCAACTTTTACATAGAGAGGTTATTTGCAATCAAATTTTATATATGAGATGTGTCGTATTACTAAAATTGCATTATTCCTATTATTATGCATAAATAATTAACTATAATAAGAAATTTAATTTCATAATACACACTATGCAAAGACATCTTAATTAATTTGCTAATGCGAAAATTCTCTTTCTTGTAATGGCTGATTTGCTAATTAGTAGACTTTGCACCTAAAGTGAAGAAGAAAAATAGCGAAAGTAATAAAAATCAATTTCAGGCAGTTTTGTTGATGAGATGAGTATCCTATGACACGTAACTTTCTTGGCCTTTTTGCTAAGATAAACCAATTTCTATAATTGGCTATCATTTTCACTTTATTGATTAGACTACTAATTAACATTCTAAATGATAATTAGGAAATAATATATTTATGTATGCTTCACTTAAAAAACTAACTTCCTTGTTTTGGGTTCTTCGCATTTCTGAATTTTCAGAATGGTGTTGGTATCATTTTGCTTTCAAACGTCAAATTCTTGATAGAACTTGAGTTTTTATATCAAAGATCAAATCATAAAACGTCGATGTGGATGTGATAAATATGTCAATATTCAAATAATTATGGTTGTTTTGGGAAACAAATTTTTATTCCAATTAATTTTTAAATATTAAAATTATATTTTACGACATATTAATTTTTGTATTGTTTAACTTTGCAGTATTTTATGATAAAATAGTCAAATATTACTAAAACAGTTAATGTTGTGCTTGAAAACAGTTTTTTAAGTAGTTAGTCAAAATGTTAAACGCTGCTTTTTATAATGTTCGGCAATACAGTATTTGAACTACCTTCTAGAGGTATAATATTTAATTTTTAACATTTTATGAAAAACCATTGAATATCTAACAATTATCAAAACAGTTAATTTCACCGAATAAATTTTAAGAGTTATAAAAATAGTTAATTTTGCCGAAAAGATCCTATATTATTAATCAATTGGGAATATTTTTTAAAATTTTTATTTAAACACAATAATTTCAGTAATATTTTATCAATAAAAAGTCAAATTAGTAAAACAAAATTACAACTCTCATTTGAAAATAGAGCATCTTGTCATCTCTATATTACAAATGTCACCTAATTAATTAATTGCTGTAGCACAATGATTAAGTACTTGTATTAATTAAAAATGCATTGTTAATTTGGAGATTTAGGAATAATAAAAAATTATTAGATGCTTTCTTTCAAATTGATGTGAATCTATTTAATTATTCCAATTTTTTACCAAACAAGTGTGTATCAATCAATCAATCTTGGGATATGCTCTCCTATGCTTTCCAAAGAACAGAAGAACTAATTAAAAAAAAAAAAGTTAATTAATTAATATAATTTTTCATACTTAATTAATTTAATAATTTGAGAGAATCTTAATTGATAATTGCTCCGTTCATTAAAAAATAATTAGAATCTTGGCTACAAGTGATGAATAATTAGAATTTTAACCACGAACAAAAGAAAAAATTATCATGCATATATGAAAATTATTGGTTTCTTGGAGTTTTTTAGGGTTTACAGAAAGACCCACGTGAAAACAGAAACCATGTAAAGAAAAAAAGACAAAGAAGAAGAAGTTAGAACAGCCACATATATAGACAGAGTTCAATGAATTTATATTTTTAGAAAGAGCCATTAAAAACCTTATTGAATGACAAAGGATTGGTAAAAAATGGAGGTTCAGGTAACAGGCGGAGAGAGAAGAAGGAAGGGGTTAAAAAAGGGTCAACTCAGTCAGAGGCAAAAGGGAACACTGCAAATTGAAATAATGCGAGCGTGTGTGTGTGCGTGTGTGTGAGGCTGTGAGGGCCCGTTAACACCGACAAGCGTGGGCTTGTCTTGTCATATCAGTTTCCTTTGAGTGGCCCTCTCTCTCTAAATTTTTTTTTCCTTTTATTTTTTATTTTTTCACAATTTATTCATTAAATATTAATTAATGTTCGCTGCTGATTAGAAATGATAGGAACATAAATGAGCAACTCGGTCCTATGCCACTCAAAATTCAGCTCCACAAATATTCATTTTAACTCGTTTGATAAATTAGCTTATCCCGAGTTTTAAAATAAACTCGTGAAACATTCTTTCCATTTTAAAATTATTGTTCATTTAATTTAATTTATTTTGAAACGGACGAATTACGTTTATGGAATATTATTATCAAAAATTAAACTAATTTCCAATTTTAGTATGTAATAACTCAGTTCTCAACTTAAAAAAGATGGTCCATTCAAACTCATTTAACAAACCAGAGTTTTGAAACATGCTCAAAAGTTTCATTATCCAGCTAATTAATATGTAAAATGAGCTTAATTTTGAATTCTGATGCGTAAATAGCTCGACTTGAGCTTAACTATTTTTAAAAAACAAATCATCTGAATTCTAAACCCGAATTTAGTCCAACTCAATTCAACTCAGCTCGTTTATAAAAAAAAAGAAAAAGATAAAGGAGGAAAATTGATAGAACTGGCACATTGACGTCTCTAATTAGGAGAGTATATGATAAAGCAAACATAAAATATCCAAAAGGACAAGGACAAATAATTATACTATTCTAAAGAAAAGAAAAGAAAGCCCCTCCTCCTACGAATATCTATCTCTCATATTCTACTGTTGTTCACCAGACATATCACATACTCTAAAAGAACCACTTATCTCAAAGCCTACACATCAACTCCAAGCAATCACTATTTACAATAATTATTTTATTTTCAATATTTCAAAACAGGGAATTTAATTTAGATTTCCTAGTAAATCAGAATTGGGTTTGAGAAAACACTTTTTCCCAATTTTTTTTTTATAGTTGTTTTGTAAAACTGAAAATTAAAAATTAAATTTTAAGCATCGAATAATATAATTATTTAAATTTTAAAATTGAAAAATTATTTAAAGACCTAATTAACTTACGATATTCATGAAAATTTTTTAATTTAATTATTTATTCTTTAAATTGAATTGTAATTTTCATTGAGAATTTTAGGTCACAAAATTAAAATATTTTAAGTGCTACATCAAAACAGCCTTTTTTTTTTTTTTTTAAAAAACATCAAATTAGCTTTTATGTAGTAGGAGACTAGAGTTTCTCCTGCGACAAACTCCGCTGTTATTTCTTTGAAGAGTAATATGTGTATGTATCTTGGCCCAGGCCTAGGCCCAACCCCACAAATGAGAAGGTCTAATACTCTTACAAAAGATTATTCAATGCATTTTTATATATATAGATGTCATTTTTCTGAAGTGGGTAGTAGAGCTAATTAAGCACTCTACATAGAAATAAAGAGCCTATATAACGATTACTGTTGTTAGAATGATGAGAATCATAGGCCAAAATCTTTAAGGACATAGTCCCATGACATAAGAGCAATAAAGACGAAATGCACAAGCATGCAAGAGAGGTAACTAGCTCTATAATCTCATATCCATTTAGAATTAGATGTTAAAACTTTTGTCAAAAGTGAAAAACTAACAAACACATGAAATGAAATAATTACAAAGCAATAAATAAACAAATTATAGGCTTATAACCTGACCTCATTTTTCAGGTCCATAAGCATATGGCAATGCCAGCAGAGAAACAAGGATAGAACATAAGATAAGGTCTAGCAGACTCATGGTACAAGTAGCCCATTCTAGGCTGAGAGGAAATTTGTCAGTGGAAAATATGTATATGGGAGCACACCTTAGATGATTGCCCAAAACTTCTTTCTACAAATTAGCACCGTTTCGAGATTCTTTTCTTTGTTTTCCAGAGCATGTGATTTAACATCCCATTGAAATTTTGGTGCTAAATCGCGGATTCTTGCTATGATGGATTCTTCATCTCTAATGATAATAAATCCCTGCATATTTCATTTGCTCAATGAGTCTGAGGTATGCAATTAATTATTCAAGTCTAACAACATAAACTTGATTTCAAAAATAAGACCATAACTGATGCTGATAAATTAGAGAAGCATGGGATAATTGAATCACCAAGAAATTTTTTGTCTCAGTTTATAATGATCTCAACCAATAACAAAGAACGTTAGATAAATTCTAGCTTACCATTCATCTAAAACTAAAAGTGAAACAACACAAATAAAATAAACTAAAGCAAATCCAGCAAAGTTTTAGGTAACTATCCAGTATCCACAACAAACTGCATATCAAGATTTGTTCTTTTCCCCAAAATTATCACATTGGTCTATATGTTCAATACTTTGCACAAATCAGCAACTATTGGCCTATTGAGTAGAGTAGTACGAAAGAAAGAGGAAAGAGAGTGGTTGGGGGGGTAGCATATATCAGGATTAATATACTTCCATTCAAAAGAATTACCTGAGGTCGTATGACACGGTCCATCTCCAACATTATATCTTCTAATAAGCAACCTTCTCCATGGTTTTTGTAATGAGCGAACAGATAATTGGCATGCAACAAATCATATGTGCGAGGATATGTCGAGAATGGTTCACACCTAAAAAGAAAATAAGCATGATAAGCAAACCAGTACATTAATACAAACATCTTTCAAATATTAGCATATAGCAACAGTCAAACTTGATCAGTACTTTCTTACCAATCATGAAAAGCACCTAAGAGGCCCCGATCATAAATAGCAGATAATGTATTGTTCATGCTCATAGGAACTATATTCATCACCCAAACAGGCAATGTGTTCAAAGCCACTGCAAACCCACCAACAAAAGCATTCATGTCCATGATGTTTCGAATATCTGTCTCACTGACATTTATCAGCTTCCAGTAGTTGCTGACTTGATTTTGCCAGAATATGGCATCTGAAGCAAAGTCTTCTTTACTGATCCCTGCAATGAGCATGTCCAGAAATCATTGTAAAATTGCAATGTTTAAAGTATCTTTTTGGGTAGTTACAGCAATTAGTCTAAATTTTGAGGTTGAACATCTGTGCTCATTCATATTTCAGATTCAATCATGCTCTCAACTGCTATATATGGAAATGCACAAAGAGCTAACCAAAGTAGCCCTTCCTTCATTTTTTACCTTTTCTTTTACTGTTGAGAAGTCGGGGTTATAAATTAGTGAAGTTATTCATGCACTACCTGCAAAGTATTTGAATCCAAATCACTTTAATTGAGTAGAGTTCAATTTTATATTATATACCTTAAATAGTAATTTATGAAAAAATGCCAATTCAAGGTTTAATTCACATTTATCTAAAAACTTAAAAAACTTAAATTTTTATGATATTCAAGTCAAATCGAGCTGGAGTATTACATATTGAGCCCATATTAAGTTTGAAAAATAAAGCTTGACTAAGTTCGAGTCAAGTTCTCTAAGCCTCAAGTTTTTTAGTAGAGTCAAATTTGAGTAGCATTCTTTAAGTTCAAATGATTATCCAACAAATAGGAGGAGAAAAATAGTAGCATTTGAGCAAAAGAGAGGAAGTAAAGAGAGACAATGAGCAAGAATAAATAAAAAATGGTGATGTGGTGGAGTTATAGGTGGTCATTATATTCATGTACTTTGAAAGTTTAAACATTTAGAGAACTAAAATAGCAAAAGACTAAAAGTATAACAACATAATTTTGCCTTACAAGCATTATTTGACTTTGTTTACACCTAGACAACATGGACTGGACTAATTTGCTCCAAAAGAAAAATGTCAAATTGTACACTTGAAAGAAAGAAAAAAGAGAGAGGCTTAATTGTCCATTTGAAAATTGTACAAGGGCTTCTAAATTCATTTGACCTATATTTAATGGATTATCACTTGGAACTAAGAATCTCACCTTCCATTCCATATAAAAATGAAAGATTGTACTTTAAAATGTTATTAGGTATGAAGTAGAGTAATGGACTTAAGCAGGGAAAGCAAAAGAAAAACGAGGTAGTTGAGCTCATGAAAAGCGAGGAGATAGAAGTAGACCTATTCTGATGAGACTCTCAGAATATATGGAGAGACGCTCTGGCATGAGAGGGAGTTTGTGAGGATTTACTGGCTCGCCTATTCCTCGTATACAGTTCTGTAATGGTGTATTCCATGATGGTTTAATGTCACCCACAGTATCACATATATTTATAATCTTCAGTTCTGCATTGCGCATTAGGCAGGACTCATTTTCTTCTTTAACCCAAATTGCAGTCTGAACTTTTTGAGCAATGAGTTTCCAGCACATTGCTGAAGTCAGATTTACCAACTTTTCCCAAATCTGCGGATAATTTTTATCCTTCCTGTACGCAGGAGGAGCTGAATAGACAAAATATCCATTTTGTCGCAGAAGACGATTAATTTCTTTCAGTAAAATACCATCTGCAGGGGACAATATAAAAATAAATTAAATTCATCAAAATTTCTTTGAAATATGCAAGAAAAAGCAGAGGAATCAATCTTTCTCAACTGAAGATGATTCTTTCTAAGAATACATAGTGAGACATTCTCAGTCAAGGTTCTCATAAATACCAAAATCTAAATGCAACAATCTCTGCCAGAAAGAAAATACAGAAAAGGTATGTACAAGGTTGTAAAACTGAGAACTTCAATTCATCATGTGTTCTTATGCCGCTGGAACAGTTAAAAAGCTCTTCATTCAGATTAAGAACCCAACATTAAAACTTGTCCTCACAACTCTTTTAAAACTTGTCTGTACGACTCTTACATTGTACAAGATCATGACGGTCTTCTGGAAATGGTCATTAAGAATAGTACAATCTACAGGACCATGAAACTTTTACCAACTCATATCAGGGAACCAGCCATTAGCAGAACCAGGGTGGGGCTACATGTTTTTTTTTTCTTCTTTTAATCCAACTTGTAACTAATATATTCTCATTTTTGTTCCCTTAAACTCCTATTCTCCTGATTTTTTTTTGTCATCCATTGATTTTTCTTCCTTTACATTCATCCCCTCAAAATTTTTATTTTTAGCCCCCTCATTTCATTAATTCTTTTCAATTTCTAGTTCCACCAATGGCACCAGCTGCATATCAAACATATTCCCAGCAACTATTCACCAGATTTAGCATTGGTTGCAGAGATGCTCTATAAGTTCTGCATTCTCCGCACTAGATAGAGAAATAAGTTTTACAAATCAAACAATTTAAACTTGAAAGGTGATAGCTACCACCAATACAGTCATGCAATAATCCCTCCACCCCACTTCTTCTTCTCCTCCTTTCTTTTTTTTTTTTTTTGGGTGTGTGTGTGTGTGTGTGTGTGTGTGGCGAACCATGAGAACAAACAACAACCACTGGTTGCTTCTTTTGGCAAGCAATTACCAATTTGATTTTTGCTGCTTCATAACCAAAGTAATTAATAATTAGTCGACAAGTTATTTTTGCGAGTATTATCATTTTAATAGGAGAAACATTATGAGTGCATGATTATTATAAATAGAATTTTATCTGATAAAAAGGTTTAACATTAGTAAAAGCTGTCGATGCATTCCAACTCTCTGCAAACAATTCCCTAACATCTCTGTGTGCATAAATATGTAAGAAACATCAACATACCATTCTCATGCCAATCGACACGACACCTAGAACAGTGAACCATCTCAAAAGAGCTGGCGGGATAAGGTAGTTGCTTTGTGGCAATGGCAGATATCATAGCACCAATTCCCCGTTCTAAAGCAAACTGGATCTGATTTTCATGACCATCTTTGGGAGCAAAGGACATTGTCTGTATATCTAAGGGAAGAAGATAAGCTGAGAAGCTAGCAACCCCGCAGCCAACGTCCAAAACTTGAACAACCCCAGCTGAACGTAGATCACCTGTTTCACTAGTTATCATATCTCCTAACCTGCACTTAGATTAAAAAAAAAAAAAATTAAACTAAAATGAACAAAAAAAATGAGTCACAAATATGCATTGAGTGCTTGGGTAATGAATTTATCAATAATGATATAATCATTTCCTCCCGCAGAAATGATAAAACTGGACCAGAGGTAATGAGATACATAAGAAAAGTCAGCCAAAGTTACCTCTTAATGTACTCTGGTGCTCCGTGCTTGAAATGAGTACCACCACCAGGAAACCACCATAGCTGATTCTTTTCATGCACCCAATTTTGCCCTCCTTTCACTTCTGCAAGACGTGTATGATTTACATTACTTCGCCACACATAATCCCTGCTGATTGGCCATTTTATTGGCAATTTATAATCTTTTGGTGGTGGCACCAAGCAAAATAAACGCTTTTCAGGTGGAGGGCAATGCCTCTCTAACTCTTCTCGCCTAGAAAGGTCTAAGCTTTCAAGCAAAGTTGTGACATAAGTCACATCATGGCAAGGAATATGCTCATTGAACTTCAGGGGACATATGTTCATCCCATTTTCTGGGATAACCAATGGTGTTCTCCGGTTGGTAAGAGCAATTTTATTGGAAAGTTTGTAGCCACCTGCAATTGTACAAGATAAATTTATTATATTTACATAAACCAAGTTGTCAAAATTCAATGATACACATAAACTGCAAGGCCTCATAAGTGCTCGCATTGACATGAAACAGCTTTCCTGAAGGTTGAAATAAATTAAATCACAGTTTTGGTGCCAAAAACACACATTAGCTTATACATATTCTTAGTAACATGATTCTATGCTCATCGAGACTTAAACTTTAACTGTGTACTGTTGGTTTATCTGCAATTTATAAGTACATTCAACTAATGTAATGAGGCTCTAACACTCCCTTCCAATAAAATCCAATGTGTAGGTAACTAGCACAGTAATGCATAGTCCAGCTAAAATCTTATTATAAATGGTCAACAGTTTCATGTTATACTTCCGACTCAAAATTCTTAAATACATGTCCAACTTATACTTCGAGCAATTGCTGTTAAAGAAAATACAAGTTTCTAGATTCTGCAATTTCTAGGTTGTATCCCCACTCCAAACTTTCGATAATTCTAAAAATACTACCAAAGAATCTTCCAAATCGTTCTCACATCAATAAAGACAGAGTAACAGCTATATATTGAAAAATGCAGCCACATGGTGCTCTTCCAATGCATTCAAAGATTCCAAATAATTCCAATCAATAGAAACTGATCAATGTGGAACTTTACATTCTATACTAATCTTAAAATTGCAATTTTACACTGTAATTCATACCAAAGATAAAGCTTCTTATGCTTGCACATCAATAAAGGAAGTTAAAAATAAAGTACAACAAAGTTAAAGTTGGGGACCAATTTAGTAACTAATACATTAATGTAATGTAATCTTTCTCAAAATCCAGCTCCAAATTAATTTCAACAAAACCAAAAAAAAAAAAAAAAGAAACAAAGATCATGCAACAGATTCTACAGATACAAAAATTTCTTTTAAAAAAAGCACACAAAAAAGCTGGATTACTACAAAAAGAAAAAGAGAAGAACATACCAGAGGAAGGAGGAGAAGAGGAATTAGAGGAGGAGAAGTTATATATATAAATAGGATCATTGTTGCCAAAGAGAGTGCCTAAGTAGAATGAGCCCACCATTAACAACAAAGCTACCATTATTAGCTGCCCTGATTTCGAATCAAAAGCCGACCTCAAAGCATATCCTCCTCCCATCTTTCTCTCTCAGTGGATCTAAATTAGACACGTTTCGCCTTACAGTAACAGCGGAACTAAATTGCCATTTCCGATCTCTTTGCTGTAAGAACTAAAGCAACAGAACAAAGAGAAAGACGAAGAAGAGAAAAAATAAATAAATAAATAAAATCACATTAATTTTCTTTTTTCTTTGAAGCTTCAGTTAATAGTTTTAGTTTTATCATTAAATTTTAACTAATTACGTAATCAACACATAACAGTTTTTTTCTACAATAAATACTTGACAGTTAATAATAATAGACTAAAAGCAAAACCGCCGCTTTTTTATCACGTGAAAAGCACGTGGTATACTTCCGTTTGGTTATTGAAATGACGGAATAGCCCCTGAAGTTCAAAGAACCCAAAGCCCGACCGTCAAGAACTCATGAGGGGGTTTATTTGAGGTAGAAGTTGATAAGCGGAGGGTATGATTTGTTTTCATTTTTTTCAAATATTCCTTCCCGTTTTAAAATTATAATCTCAGTTTTTTCTTATGTTCTAAAATAATAGTGATATATAAATTTTTCAAAATATTTTTTTTATTTTTCTATGATACTTTTATGTAATAATTCGTGTAAAAAATTAGTATTTGTTGAATTTAATAGAAAGTGAAAAGAAATATTAAAATAATAAATTTTGAAAACCATATATATTTTGAGAATTTATACAAGAGGACAAGTTTGTTGAGAAAATGTATTGGAACAAGATGTAATTGGGCTATTGGATGTTCCAAGTTTATATGCATCTTTTGGATCTTGTGAAATGAGTGACTCTTGGCATGACATCTTCATCTTCTTCTTTTTCTTCCAATCTCTATAGTCAACTTGATATGGTCATATAAAATCAAACATCAATCTCTTGAACTTGGCCAGGTAAGTGCGTTGGATGCAATACAAACAATGAAACAACCATAGTTTGTGACGCCAACTTAGGAACGTTCGCCTTATCTTCATTCCTAGAATTCGTCACCACTACATAGTTTTAGTTAGTATCTCCTAATTCTCCTTCCTTCAAATCAAAACATTTGTCTCTGTAAATGCAAATCCGATGCCGAATCCAGCAATCCAACGTTCTACTTCTGATCCTTTTCTCTCTTCTTCCTCAAAATCAAAAACCCAACACCGTGTCACTCCTTCCACTCGCTCAACTTGCTCGGGCTCTCGCTCGAGCAAGTCTTCTTATTGGCAAGCTTGGAGTAATATAAACAAGCTTGGTAGCCTTATTCGTATCGGAAGGAGAAGCAGTGATTCTTCTCATTCTGACTTAACAGAAGAGAGTCTTGAAGCTCACAACAAAAGACAAGCAGCAATTTTTCAAACCGAAGTTGTTAATAATGCTCATCAAAGTCTTATTGATGATAGAAATGCTAAGTGCAGTCCATATTATAAAGGACTTACTGATTATTCGCTTATTCTCAACCGTGAAAGGTTTCTTTCTCCGGCGGCTGCTGCTGCTGCGTCAACTAGTCCTGGGCGTGAAAGCCATGCAACTACTATTGCTACTACTTCCTCTTCCTTTTCTTCTTTTGTTCTTGTTAAAATGCAAGAATGGACTTCTTGCTTTAATAAGCCTTCCAAGCAAAATAGTACCAATGCTCCTGCTCCTGTTACGGCTGCTTCTTTAGCTCCAGCGGAAGCCACCGCAGGAATTGAACAAGGCCAGCCTAGTTGCTCTTATTCTCCTTCTTGGGAGAAGAAGAAAGAGAGTGGTCATAAGAATGTTTTGAGTGTGATTAGTGAGGAGAAGCCATTGAGGGAGAGAGTATCATCATCAGAATCTAACAAACCATCATCAACACCGTCACCACCACCACCACAGCCGCAGCCACCTCCGCCTCCAGTGTGTAGGACTAGTAATGTTGATGAGAAAAAGGAGAAGATCAGTGATATGTTGATCGAAAGAAAATTTACATGGGCTGATAAGTACAGGCCTAAAGCTTTGAAAGATTTTACCTGCCATAAAGCAACAGTTACAAAAGTCCAGGATTTGGCAAGTGTTTCCTTTTTTCTTTCACACTGATTTGCTTAAGAAATTGAGGAAATTAATTAGTTGCTTCTTTTTACAGGTTCGAGACATAGATTGTAACCATTTCATATTTGAAGGACCTGCTGGTGTGGGGAAAAGAACAATGATATGGGCTATGATGCGAGAAGCATACGGACCTGATAGAATACAGGTACTTCTAATTTTAGTTCGTTATTAACATGTTTTACATATAACCACTTTAGTTCATTGCCGTTAAAGTGGAACGGAGGGAGTCGTAAATAACATAAGAGACCCAAAATATTACATTATGGTGTTTACTTGTCAAAGATTGATGCCAATGTATGATATTTAATGCTTTTTCACAGACAAGGGAAGAGTCCAAGTCATTTAAGATGAAGGTAAATAATTCTCTTTGTACTTTCTTTCCATGACTTTCTTTGGTGAAGCTGTTTGTATGCCAACAATTGGATGTCCATTACAGGGGGAATCAGTAGGTAGTATAGAAGTAAGAATAAAGGTATCTTCTCAACATATAGAAGTAAATCTCTGTGATTTTAAAGGTTATGAGAAGCATGTCATTGTCCAACTTATCAAAGAAACAAACAACAGGATTTCCAAGAATGGTTTGCACTCCAAAACAGACTCTTGCAGAGGTAATATATATATATAGAACCAATTAAACCAGATCGAGCAGTTTTCTTCTTTTTCTGATATGATTTGGTTCTTTTTTTGCAGCAATCATTTTATACAATGCAGACAAGCTGTCTGCAGATGCTGTTCTATATATTAAGTGGCTGCTGGAAAGGTATAAAGGGTCTAGCAGATTTTTCTTTTGCTGCAATGAAGTCTCCAAGCTGCAGCCAATTAAAGAACTTTGCACCTCTGTTCAGCTTTCATTGCCTTCAGATGAGGAGGTGGGAATGCTATGCCACCATTTCCATTGTTAATTTGACACTTTTTCTTACTCTAGCTTGTTTGATGAACTTTGAAAAATTTTCCGTTCAGGTTGTTGAAGTTTTAGAATTTATAGCTAAACAAGAAGGCATACAATTGCCACACCAATTTGCTGAAAGGATAGCTATAAGTTCAAAGAATAATCTCCGTCAAGCCATTCGTTCGCTGGAAGCCTCCAGGCAAAGAAGGTAACGCTAGTTAGTTACAATCTTATGTATTATACTGAGTCCATGTACAAGAATCCCGAGTAGCGATCAAGTATTTAATGTCTTCAGTAGAATTTTTCCATGTATTTTATCTATTCAAACTGACAATACAGAATTTGGATGTTTATAAATGGATTTAGAATGGATAGGGTTGCAAATAAGCCAAAAAGCCGTTCATTAAACCAACTCGATAAAGCGTTTATGAACTCAATAACTCAGACTCTTGATGCATATCGAGCATTTACTATATCCTTCAATGTTACAATGAAACAATAGAGAATAAATCCTTCGAGAAATATTCTCCTTATTATTTTCAAAATGCAAACACAGCATCAAGCACTGCAAATTGTATTTTCTACACCTATAAACATGATTAACCATTACTGTTCTTGGTCCCTTGTGCCCTTTTGCTTTCTTTTGTACCGCTGTATGATTTTTGCCTGCAGTTATCCTTTCACAGAAGATCAAGTTATTTTGACTGGGTGGGAAGATGACATTGCAAATATTGCCAAGGACATGATCCAAGAACAAAGCCCCAAACAGTAAGCTCAACCAAATATTTTCATATCCTTATTTTCTTGATCTCCTGCATCCAAGAACACATTCAACTGCTAAACTATTAATACTAATTTTTTTTGTATTTTTGCAGGCTATATATCATTAGCGGAAAGCTTCAAAATCTAATAGAGCATGATGTAGCCCCCGACTTCATATTCGACGTAGGAACTTCATAATCGTTTTGTTTTCATTACTTTTTTGAACAAGGATTGATCAAGTTTCTAACTCCTGACTAAATCACACTAATAATCATCTGATACAGACTCTAGTTCTTGAACTGAAAAACAATTTGGATGAGTTTGTTCAAGGACAACTCGACAGTCTATATAAGGATTACAACGTAAGAAAGAAAATTGTCGCTTTCCTCATAAAACTCGATTATTATTTATTATTGTAGACTTTGTTTTACTCATGTTATTTGAGCTCAGAGCATACCTTGCTTATTCTTGTACATGTAGAGAAAAGATGGAAACATGTTAGAATGTGAGAATCAACTGTTGTTTCTGCATAGTCGACATGAGGAAGCTGGCAAAAGGAATCAAGATCCTGCAAAGAAGAAATTTCACCAATTCTTGAATATTGAAGGTAAAATGCTAGCCGAAAAACTGTCGTACCTTCACCTTATGTATTATTGTTTGTTTATACTTACAAAACACATGCACTGACAATATGCAAATTTTATTGATTTTTGCTTCTTTTTTATGGTGCAAAAGTTCTGTTTGACAGAGAGAGTGTGGGATAAGTTTCTTGTCACTGTTAAAATAAAAAAACAACTATTAGGCTTATAAGTTTTAGGATTTGTTTGAAGTGGCAGCTGTAGTTAGCTAATGGAAACTAGCAGCAACAAAATAACTTTCAACAGTTGGCCACTAGGAGCAAACTTGCTGATAGTCAAAAATTTTAATTTTTAGTACTTCAAATTATAATTTTAAACTACCAACCATAGAATTTGAAATTTTTCCCAAGCCCTAGCTCTACTTAACCGCCTAATTCCTCCTGCAGAGTTCATAGCAAAATTTATGAGCCAATACAAGTTACACATAACCACAAATAAAGGCATGCAACAGGATAGCGGAACATGACGGACTTCTCAGAGAACCACAAGCAGAAAGTAAGATCTATTCCTGCATCTTACATATCTGTTATTGTCTGTAAAAATTATATTTTTATTTATCATTTGGAAGCTTGAAATGATGGATTAAACATTATATTTCATTAGAAAAAGAATATAGTTGTCCTATAAGTTGTATTGGGAAATTATTGTTGTTTAATTGTTGTATATGTCTATGTTTTCTCTTTTTTTACTTGTTTTGCTGTTTGTCTGAATTTGAAGTTGTGGAAAATTGTTTATTTATTTGGTTTCTATTTCATTCTTCTTCTTTTTGGCATTGAATCAAAGAAGAAAAACTCTCATTGAAAACAAATAATATCCCATTTTGCATTAAATAATATAATAGCATACATGCATGTCTGTTATATACTTTTATTTCAGCATTTGAAAGCTTGAAATGATGGATTAAATAATATACTTTATTCGAGAAAGAAAGATAGTTGTGCTGTAAGTTGTATTGGATAAGTGTTCTCTGTGTAACCGTTGTATATTTTGAAGTTGTGGGAAATTGTATATTTATTTGGTTTTGATGCTGTTCTTCTTCTTTTTGGCATTCACAGTAAATAAGTAAAATTTTCATTGAGAACAATCCATTTTTCGCTAAATAATATTATTAACATATCCAATAAGAGTTGTGAAAGTAATAAGCTCAGCCAAAACTAGCTCAGAATAACAAAGCAAAAAAAAAAATTAAAACAAAGATTTTATTCATTACTAATTGAAAATGTAAGAATTATTTCATCGTGAGAACTAAATAAACATCTAAAAATCATGACCAGTGACACAAAATTGTGGAATTCATACTTTTGTCGAGGAAGGAATAGGAATGACAAATAGACCACAAGGCAGGTTTTGCAATTGTTAGTCTACCCAGTTAGCGATTAGGTCTTGGAATGGGTGTGAATACGTCTTGAAATATCAGATGTTTTTTCGTATAAATATATTTTCTTTAAATAAATACAAAACAATAGTACTGCAAAGACCACAACAAACACCTCTCACATTCTTCTAACATGTGTTTGTGTTCCCAATTCAAATAAAAACGATAAAATATGTTAACAGCTTTTTAAATACAAATAAAATTTGCAAAAACAGTCACATTTAGGCAAATCCATGTCAGTCAACCACAAAAAAGCAAAAAAGCAAGGACATAATTCTCACATCGAAGGAATATGGAATATCAGTTCAGTATAAATTGCAAATCATAAAAAGTTAAAAGTCACGACCTTGCTTGAACAGGATCCGTTCTATTAGGCTCGTACCTCTGCATCCTGAGTTCAAAGGAGAGAGGAATCCAAATCTAGTTGACGAACCATGGCTCTCTGACCAGAGCGTGATTAATATCCTTCTAGTCCCTGGGATTGTAAAGGCGGTGGAGGATCATTCTCAGTCAATCCACCACAATATCATAAAGAATAATACTACATAACCAATATATACCAAAAACGAATTACTAAAAGCCAGCTTATGTACAAGCAAATGCAACTATAAAACTCAATTGGAAGGAAAATTAATCCCTAGTTTTGTCAATATAATTTGATAAATGCTAAAAATGAAAAACATTAGAATCACGAAAGAGCATTACTGCTTTTAGCTCATAATGCGGCTCTTTGCTTTGAAGAAATGCCTTCAATAAGGAGTCTGATTGATCATCATTTTTAAACCAGCTCACGCGGTTTGCTCCTCATATTCCCAGTAGTGATTGCTTGCTGAATAAAACAACCATTTCTGTTGCATTTAAGCATTATAGGCTCAGGAATTGCATAACATAGCAAAACTGCAGTAATGGTATTGTCTTCACTTGAACCTGTACAAATCGGCCTATCTTTCTTAACTTAAAGAACTACTACCTGTCATGTCAGTAACTTATGGAATACAAGCCATAATCAGTCAACATCCGCAAATGAAGTGCAATCAATGTCCTGAAGAGTAATTTTACCAGTATATAAGTCACTTATGTGGTCAGAACACAATGGAAGGCATACTCTGTCTATGCATTCATGAATTGCACGCATCCCTGAAACCCAGCTCTCTCCTTTCATTGGGCTCATATTTAAAAGATTTTGCATTAACTTAACTCGATACAGCATAGTATCAGTTCTGTCACAAAAATGAGCAACGCAAGAACGAGATGGTTCAGCATAAGCCAATCTGATCAATGCCAAAGATAAAGCAGCATCTACAGGTTTTGGATCAGAAAGATTTTTATCTCCCATCATTTTCACCTCCTTTTCAGTGGGAAAGTTCACTTCTTCATTTCCATCCACATCGATGACTTTCAAGTTTTTAGTGTAATGCTTAATGGCCTCAAGTTTTGTTGCTTCATGCTTTTCTGCAAGCGTCAAAATACAAGAGAACCGTAGGTGATAATTTACAACAGTTTTTACCATCTTAAAGTTGTGGCAGCAGCAAAAGAAATCAAGCCATCTTCTTCCAATCCCTGAGTACCATTTTATAATATCAGCATCTTCAAGAACAGTAAGAAAGTGAATTGGTCTCGGACGGCCCATATTATTTGTAAACCCATTACTCTTCACAGCTTTCCTTACAAGTTCTATAGGGGCAGAGACTTTCATACATAGTTTTGTCAGATCCTCAACTGTTCTCTCAGCATACTTTCTTTCCTCATCTTCTTCGACTCTCCTTTCTTCCTCCTCCAATGCTTTTCTAACCTTCATTGGTGATAAATGCTTGTCCACCTGCTCCTGGAACTTATCATAAGCATCAACGAGATCTTGTGGCAATTGATCTCTAATATGCCTCAAAGAGAGGAAATCACCAGCAGTGAGCATACGATGCCAGTTCCAACGCTCTTCCAAAGACTCCAAAAACTCTTGAACCACTTCATCTGCCCAAGTTGCAAAAATTTCTCGCACTTCATTCTCAATTTGAAAGTCAAATTTGAACCCATTACTCTGCTTCAACTTCTTAAATACGTTACTCAATATTTTCAAACCCAATTTCTTTCTATTCCTTTCTCGAGCATTTCTCAATTCCAAAGACCTAACTTCCTTCTGTCTAAGATATTTCTTTCTTGCTCGGATTGCCTTTTCTGACATAGGGGGGTGCAATACTGAAGGTGGGACAGCCTGCAATTCCATCCCTAAGAAATCAATCTTCTCTGAAACTGCACTGTGGATAGCTGTATTTGTTTTATCAACGTTCACTTCCAACTTCTCCTCTAAAAAACTCAAAATTTTATTCTTCAAATCCATGGTCATCATCTTTGAGCCAGAAGTAATTATTAATATCTCATCCAAGTATCTAATTGCATATATCTTCACCGGCTTATAAAAGGAAATAGACCTCTCACTAACCTTTTTTGGTTCAAATTTGGGATTCTGTTCACTAATTCTTAGTCTCATTTCTTGAATTTCTCTATCAAACCCATTAAAATAAATATTAATCAAAATTGAACACAATCCACATTCTTGAGGAAATCCCCTTCCCAAATAAAAAGCACCAAATTCAATTCTCAAAACTCCACAATGAAATAACCTTTTTATCGCATCGATCAAAATCCTATCCTTTATCTTCTCTTCTATAAACGAACATAACTTATCTAAATTCCTTTGATCAAACTTGAAATGATTAAAGCAAACATTAAACCACCAACTTGGGTTTTTAACCGAGTTCTTGAGATATCTTATAGCTGTGTGCCGCCCCATATTGACACGTCCACCATAAGAAAAAGTAACAAACCGATCATCATATATAATTTCTAACACTACCCTAATAGCTTCAATAAGAACTTTCAGTTTCAAATTGGGCAAAACCAAGAACTCACCTTTCCCTTCCATTTTAACGCAGTTAGACTCGATATCGAAGCGGTTATAAAATATATCGTGACCCATTTCTTCAATTGAGAAATGCTTGGATAATGAGTAGTAAAGAGAATGAGTGGTGAACCCAACTGACTCAGGTGAACTGGAGGCATTAATGCTACCGGGGACGAGGTTTTCAGAGGCAGAGAGGAGAACAGAAGGCAAAGCGACGACATTTTGGATGAGGTTGGAGAATTTTCCACTGGAGTATTGACTGAGCACTAAATCTTTGAGTTGTGATCTAGTTATGGGGTTTGGAGTAGGGGTTTTAGGATTTGGGTGATTAGGGTTTAAGGATAGTATTGAATATAAGAGTTTTGATGAAAAGAGTACCGGAACTGAAGATTTGGGGTCGAGAAGGGTATTTCTTTTGAGGATGTTAAGCATTGACACACAGAAATGGATTGGTGATGGAAAGAGGAGGGAATTTTTTGGTTTGTATTGTTGGTGATCCCAACAGAAACTGTATGTATATATTGTGAATAGTAAATTAATTTGTGGTGAAAGCGGAAAGTTTTATTTATTATGATGAATTATTTTTGGTGCCTGAACTTTTCATATTTTGGCGCTTGAACAAAAGAACATTTATAATCGAATCTCTGAAAGTTTCAAAAATGTTCAATCAAGTCCCAAAAATACTTTTTAACCTAATTGGATTTATAAACAAGTTGAGTGCTAATTTGGCTTTCAACCTAAACTACTTCCCATTTAACTATTTCATTATCATTGAAGTTTGATAAACTTATTTTCTTAGACATAGCCTACTTCAATTTTTTATAAATTTTTTAAATTTTTAAAAAGAAACTTTTCGTACTGTAAAAATTTAGAGGGCGATAAAGCTTATTATTTCAATAACTTTGAAAGATTATCAAATTTAATTAAGAGTCTATCAAAATAGATAGAATTTTCTAATGAATATAAAAAATAATAAAATAAATGCTATAAACAAAAATTTTAAGCACATGACTCAAATAAAAGGCAGTTGAGGAAATGGAGATAAAAATAAAAAGAATTCCCCAAGAAAAAAAAAAAAAACCTCAATGGAATTTCCCATGGTACCATAAGGTGAAGGAAAATACAAAAAAAAAGAAGTTGAAGTCTCAATCAATCAACTTGTCCTAATGGAAGACAACACATGCATACATAGTAAGCACATAACACCCACAATGTTACTGTCGTCGAAGGAAGTTTCCTGGAAACTCGAAAGCCTGCCTAATGGAAGAGTCGAGATTTAAAAATAGTCGGAGGGGAATATATAAAAAAAAAACATTTATTTCCCAATTTCAACATAAAAATAAAATATGCTAATTTATATTTTTGTTTCCTAACAATAATAATTAATAAGAAAAAACAAATAAAGAAAGAAGAAAGTGATTGTGAAACTGTTAGATATTGGTGTGCATGTTCACTTCCCTGGCTTGACGCCAAACCGCCCATTTTCCATGACTTTTGTGATCTTGGAAAGTCTATGTTCCAACGAACCTAAATTCATTCTACTATTCAAAATGATTTTGAAAATATCACCAATTATAAATTAAAAATAGGACTTTGTGATTGGGTATGCAAATGATATATTCTTAGAAATATTTGTATCATTGACCTTGAAAAGCATCGAAAACCGAGTCAAATCGAATTATTGTTGTCTTTTTTTCAATTATTCCGCGATTATTTGATTTTCAGTTTTTAAATTGATGATCATGGAACAATTATTTTTTCAATAAAATCGAATTAATTGGTTCTATCCCATTTCAAATTTATTTCTGTGCAATTTGATTTCAATAAAAAAACTAATTTTAATTTTTTTGGTTTGGTTCAAATCAAAGACAAACCATCCATTTATATATTGTTACATCTAATTGATTAATAAATCAATGAATTTAGCATATATTCGATAAAATTAATTATTAATTATTTTAATAACTCTTTCAAATTAATTATTAAAGAGCATAATGTTTCATAATTCATCACTTAAACTTTATATAAAATAAGAGTGCTTCCTATAAAAATTAGAAATTATTCTCAAATGAATCAAAAGTTAGAACTAAAGTCATGAAATTATAATTATAAATTAAAGCCGATGGGGTAGCTCGGTGATAAAATATTTACCAGGTCGACCATTATAACTTATGTCATGGGTTTGCTCTGATCCTCCGCGATGGATCCTTAAATCGAACAAGAGTTTGAAAAGCTCATCCGCTCACCCCTACAAAAATGAGAGAGAATAGAAAAATTACTCTATTATTTCAAACTGATCGATGAGCCAAGTAAATTATGCACAATCAAAGAAACTTCTTGCTAGAGCAGACGAAACACACAATCATTCAAAGTAGCAGACACGCAACAAAAGATTTTCCTTTCCTCCTTCCAGTTCAAGCCCTGTCTGTCTCACCATATATCCATCATATTTTGACAAAGCCTGTCTCAGAAGGAAAAAACTTCACTTCCCCCTCTAACTTGTCGCTAATAGTCTTCATTTTATTATTGTAACCCAAATTATAAGTTACATTCACAAAATAAATTCAGTTTAATAATAAAGTTATTTTTCATATTCCTATTTAGTCCTCTTAGTATATAATAGTGCTCCGGCAAAAAAAAATACTTGACAAATTTTTATATGAATAAAAAATGTCATCATTATTAAATTAAAAGGGCATAATCAATTGCAAATGCCCAAGTAGAAAATTATAAAAAAAAACACAAGAAAATAAAATATTTATCATCAAGAAATTATCTAACATATTATATATTTTATAGAATAATAATATATACGGCTGAGAGAGGCAATCTTTGCAAGCTGAGATAAAACTAATCAGGGCCGTTCCTGATATTTCCTAAAACATCTCATCATCTCTCTCACCTAATCATCCACCTCAGATCAAACACTTTTAAAAAATAAGAAAAAAAAATTAATACATTTGATTTCATCAAGAGCACCACCATCACATGATCTTATTACAAAAATCGTGATCATCTTTGCAGCTGCATCATACGACAAAAATCCCCGAAGCATACGAATCCATCTCCATTCTTATCCACACTTGCTATCATGCGCCTGCAATCCTCGAAGGTGCAACGCTCGTCTCCAATAGCTTTGTAAACTCCAAAGAGCTCATCTGCTGTAATTTTTCCATCTTGATCTGTGTCAAAAAACTCAAAAGCCACCCTTAGCTCGTCATCTCCAGCCGGCTCACAAGCGGAGCCGATCCGGTTCATCAAAGCCTCCACGCTTATACAACCGTCACCGACATGATCCACCTCGCTTAACATCGTCGCCACCTCTTCCTGACTCGGCGGCTCAGCTCCAAGTCGGCTTAAGAGAGCTTCTAACTCCCTCCTGGAGACAATTCCATCATTATCTCTATCTATCATCTTAAAAGCCTGAACCAAATCGGAATAAAAATCAGTCGAAATATCAGACCAGTCACCCGATATTTCAGGGAGGACACTGGTCGGAGTACCGGCCTCAGCGGTTACACCGCGTTTGTGATTGGAAACGGAGGAATCAGAGGAGGAAGATGATGAAGCACCATAACTATAAGACGAGGGGTCGGATCTGGAAACAATAGATCGATCCTTTTTGGATCCTAAGAGACGTTTAGGGCTAATAGCTTTGATGAATTGTTTCATGGCGGGAAATGGAGAGGAGGAGGAATTACAGAGAATGTGAGAGAAGAAATGGAGGGGTTGAGGGGAAAGAGAGACGAAGGTGAGAGGCTTAAAAGGAGTGGGAGAGCAGAACTTGGTTCCATGGCAATTTCCAGGAAGCTTCCTTGCAGCGATATGCGCCTTTGAGTTATTTATATGTTGGAATCACTGATTGATTTTTGGTGAGTGGAAGATATGATTGTATGCTTCGCGGGTGTGTTTTATGATCAGTTTTTGTTCCTTGGATTTGAGGGTGCGTTAATCGGACGATGTTTCTTCGGTTTACTAAGTTGACAAATTACGAAACTTGCCATTGGAATGATAATTAGTTGATTACCTGATTAATGGATTTTTGAAAATATCCGTTGGTCTTAAAGTCGACCGGTAATTGTAAATCCTGCCGAGGATAGCGGGATTAGCTTTATATCTCATCTTACATTTTAAAAATACAATTAATTAATTTTCGAATAACTTAAATCAAATAGCACCCTAATCTCCAACTTTATCCTATTTGGTTACAAATTAATCGGACTATTTCAAAACAAATTATTATTAGTTTTACTAAATTTAACGTAACTTTTTTTATATAAAAATAAAAAAAAAATCATTTTAATTGGGATTTGTTTTAGATAGCTTTTTTTGAAAGAAAGAATAGGATTTTTAAAATTAGTTAAACTGAAGCGATTAAATTTAAAGTGGCCTATGAAATAAATAAATTATGGCGTAGAACATTGACTTTAGGTTTGTAAAGTTGAATTATTATTATTATTATTAATATACAATAATAAAATCACATTCATAAATAAACTCTAATCAATGAGATAATTTAAAATTTACATTCTTATTCAAAATTGATTGCCCTAATTCTTAAATTCACAATTCACTACTTTTTAATTCTCAGAATATAACAGTTATCAAAATAAAAGTAAGTAATAATTATGATTAAATATTTATAGTTAATTAATGGAGAGGATTATTTTTCTATTCCACCTTCGCCGTAACTAATTTATTAAATGTTATTTAATAAAATTAAAAGGGTTTATAATTAAATTTTAAAAATAATTCTAATCAATTATTTAAAATATAAAAACTAGACTTAGGGAAGATGTAAAACTTCTTTTCAAGTGGAAAAGTGCTCCCCCTTTTCAGAAAAAGTTTGTCTTCTTGTTGGCGAAATTCAAAGCATCGGGATTTATTTATAGGCGAATACGTGGCGTGCGTCTAGTGGCTTAGGGATTGATGATTGAATCTGTTGCTATTTTCCCGCTTTTGGTTTTGCCTTTGGCCGGTTGGGCATTGCCTTGTTGCCTGCTCGGTTTTCGGAATCTCCTCAACGGAATTCCGGATTCCATCATTCAATTCCTAAGTCTTTTTCTTTTTCTTTTTTTTAATTATCTTTTTTATAAGTTTAGTCACATCCCAAATAGACTCGTTTTGTATATGACATTAACGATGAAGAGAGCAAACGATTAGGAAACAGTATATCTAAATTTGTTTTCAAAATATTTAGTGCTACTCGCCGTCTCTGAGTATAATTAATTTAAGATTTTATCTCTCGGATTACAATAAAATTAAAGTTAATTTGATCAAATTATCATTTATTATCTCCGTTCTATAATACTTGCATCGGATAAATACTATTTCTATTCCATAATATTGTCATATTTGATAAAATAATTTATTTCAAAATATTTATTATATTTATGATTTTAATGAATAATAAATATAATTTTTTCATGTTTACTCTTTGTAATGTCCAATAATCATTACTTCAATTCAATATTTTTTTAAAAAATTAATATTAAATTAAGAGTTAATTTATTATAATTTAGACAAATTTAATGATTTTCTTGAAGAATGTAAAATTGCAAATGTAATTAGTACTGTGAAATAGAGATAGTAATTATTACTTCAACTTAATGGTTTATTAGAAAATTAGTATTAAATTAATAATAATATAGTCAATTTACTCAATAATTTATTACAATTTAAACAAATTTAATGATTTTTTTAAAAAAATGTGACAAGTATTATGCAATATAGATAGTATTTCAAAATCAATAATTACTTGTGAAAGTATTTATTGTATCTAATAGAAATATCAACCTAATAACATGATAATGATAATTATATTAATTGACAACATTGTTTCTTTTTATTAAGACAATACAAATCCACAAGGAAAAGAGTCTTTTTTTTTAAGCTAAAATCAAGAAACATATAAACATGCGTTACAAACATAAATTTAATTTAAACCTCTTGCAATATTGTAATTATCAAATAAAATGTTTTAAAAATATTAAATAATTTTAGATAACTCTCTCTTTTCTCTCAATTTTCTAAACCCTAAACAGCGGCAGTCCCTTGGCTCATACTTTCTAATATTTTTTCCGTTTCATCTTTTTTTACTTTTAATTTTATTTTGCTTTAATAAATTTAAATTCATTTTTCAATAACAAATATGTCTTTTTTTTGTTTTGTTATTGTTGATTGTCTTTGTCTTTGGAGTTTTTTTTTTCCTTTTTTGTGAGGGCAGTCCTTTCGTTGTGAGGGTTTAGTACTAAATAAAATTATGATATTTGATTGAAGACTTTACATCTTGATTTGCATGTGCAGATCTTCGATTGATGGAATCTGATAATGCGGTTTATTCCTCTATTGATGCATAATAGCAGAAACTCATATGTATTCATCATATGTTGCAAATTATTAAAAAAGCAATCCAGTTATAGAAAATTTAAATGAGTTATTATTTTAACGTCTAAATCAATTAAATGATTAATTGTTATTATAAAAATTTATATCTTTCATCACCATTAACTCCAAATTGAAAGATTTAATATTATATTTTTTAATTTTAATTTCATTCAAAATGATATAAATTCTTTTATTTCAGTAAAAGATGAGTGAATTTAATAGTTAAAGTTCCATATCTGATTTATAAATTTATTTGTAATTCTTAATATTATTATTAATTAATTATATTTTAAAAAAATTATCAAATAAAATATTTGCAGAGAATGGATTTATAAATTTGAAGAAACACGTCCACATTATTGACATAACATCTCAATTTAAAATTTTAAAATATTGAATTAATGGGTCCTTTTTAATTAAATATTTCGTACTTCTTTCATATTTTTCAACCATAAAATTTACTCATATTTACTATTCCAACAATATCGAAGTTGACAACTCAACGACAATCAATTAAGAGAACTGACGGTGAAAAAATAAGTAGTCAAGAGCACTTGTTGTAGTAATAAAAACCAAAATAAAAAAAAATTGGCCTTTATCGATTTGATTTGATTTTCTTCTGCGAATTAGAAAAAAAAAAAAAAAGGTATAACACATTATTGAATTTGGTGACCAAATAACACATTCGTATACCAAATTTTACTTGCATAATTTTTAATATTATCTTTATTTTATAATATTTATCGCATCGGCTTGTTCTGGGAATTTGCACCAAAGAATTGCCAACTAAAGACATTTAGACATGGAAAGGACAAAAATGGGAATATACAGCTGCATGTTCACTTCCCCTGTCAATACGCAATCCTACGATACAGCTGCCAAAAAGCAGGCAGCACAATTCATTGACCCGGTTTTAATCAAATGACGGTTTAGTAATTTTAATGTCTGTTTTTATCTGCAAAAACTCCTTTTATTATTAATTTTTTTTTAAAAATATTGAGCATTTAAATCCAGATCATCAGATTTTTTCAATATACTGATTTTAATTCAAAAATACTAAGTGAAAAAATCCGATATCTTTCATCGAAATAAAAAAAGAAAATAAAAACAATTAAAGAAAATATCATATAGCTTCAGTAGTAAAAAATTAAATTCTAACAAGAAGAGCATCGCCATATTTACACATCTCTTAAGGTTTTAAATCAAAATTAAAATTATTCTTTAAGATTTTTGTTTTGGTTTTGGTTTCGGTTTTCATTCAATTAGTTTAGAGCTCCAACCGATTCAATTTTTTTTAAGAATTTTTCTGTGTGTTTTTTTAAATAAATTGAGATTAAGAATATTTTTTTAGAAGGATTAAAGATGACGTTTAATTTAGTTATTTTGATAATTGATTGCTGATAATAATTAGTTAATGAATGTTAATATCCAATAAATTTTGACAGCATATTGTTAAAGTGTAAAATTACTATTAGTGTATATATTTTTTATATGCTATGATGTGTGTTTATATAAATAATATGAACTAAATCTTTAAAATAATATTTAATAAAAATTTATTATTTTTTAAATTATAAATAAAATGATTAAAAAATATTTTGAATAAAAACACAGTAAAAATATAATTTTATGAGTAATTATTTTTATAAATCTAATGAAATACAAATATAATATAAATATAAATCAGTTATATATTTAATTTCGGTCTAACAATTTCAATTGGGTTTTTGTAATCTGATTTCAATATGAATCAAACCAAAAAGGCCAGAGCCCATTTGAAAGGACAGCACCATGCCTATATAACTAAATCATGATCTTCCAAACTCAGTGGACGTGGTTGTACCACAGGATAGGACAGGACCACCATGAGATAAATAATTCAAGTAGGGAACTTACAGGAATTTATCTGTTGACTTGCTGGTGCTTTCCTATTTTTCATAATCCAGCAAGAATATCCAAATTCTAATATTTCTATAATTTCCTTTTTTAAACTATCGGGTATCTGTAGTCTATCTGTCTTGCTAAATTCGCGTTAGGTATATCAATAAAAGGATAAAATATTATATTAATTTTAAAAGATTACTCTAATTTTAAAATTTAAATTCGAGACATTTAATTGAAAAAGAAGAAACTCTTATCGTCTTATCTGAAGCCCTGGTAGGTAATATTTCTATGATTTGACAAAAGCAAATATGTTTCAAATGAATTTTACATGTGAAAAGGTCCGACCGTATGTGGTCGGCAAGGATGTCTATTTCATGCCATATTTGTCAATGGGTACATACAAAGGATGATTTGTTTATTTGTCTATTTATTAAATTTTATTTGGTCGGCTTGACAGGATCAACAAAGAAATAATCCTACCAAAAAAATAAAAAGAGAGGAAAAAGAAAAGAAAATGTTAAACAAACAGAGACAAGGAAGGAACCATTATTAGTTCTTCCATGAAATTGCTTGGAAATAGCAGGAAGGAATTTTCACCACTAGACAACATGATGTTAGCCTTTTGAAATTGGGAGGCCACTGGCCCATGCACAACTTGCTTTTTATTACAGATAGAGTCAAATATTAATCCACCTTGTTTGTATAAAGATGAAAATATAAATTTGATGCCAATCATACGATAGTTTGATTGAATTTTTTTATTTACGTGAGGAGTGAAAAGTCTCGAGTTCAAATTTAGTTTGATGCTCATGCAACAGCAACAAAGGATTGTGCTAATGCAACATACAAATTGGCATTCAAAATATCAGCAAAATGCAAGTTCTGCCATCGTCTGAGGATATGGTATACTTAAGTTTGACTGATTGCTAAGTTCTTTCTAAATCCTAGCTTCGCCCGTCAGGCTCAAGCACAACAATACACTCCTAAACATAGCCTAGCAGTGGAATCTCCCTCGAACCCACATAATCAACTTGGTATTCCTATCTGTGTGACTTGCAAGAGCACTCAAGTTTCCATCTATTCAGACTACTAGAGCACATGCATTGATCGCATGTGAACCTCCCAGCACTCCTTGTCTCGTCATAATTGTGAGACCTGCAAACATGTAGCACTGGGGTTGGGGGTGGGTGATCGATTTGTTTTATAGGAAGGAGATATCAATGAACTTCTATGAAATGGTTCCACGGGATTCATTGTCTTGATCGTAGGATATCATTGAGAAATAGAAATCTTATAGAGAGAGAGAGAGAGAGAGAGAGAATGATGTAAAATCTGTTTCTTTCATTGAACTGTATGTGTGAAAATCACACTGCACATTGCATGGTATATACAATATATTTTACACAATAAATAATTTGGCATATTCAAGATAATTTGATCTCGAATGCGTCATTCTTCTACAAATGTTGAGCTTCTCTCCGGTTTCACATACAAATCTTCTATCTAACCAATGATTATTCTCTGCCGTCTTTGACCACTATCTCTTGAAATCAACGTGAAACGGGTATGTTCAAGCAATGATTTGTTATTCTCTGCTCTTTCTGCAGGTAGTGGCACGTGATATTGAGGTCATCCGGGAATCAGATAGACCAAATTGTTCACACAACAGAAATATTCCTCAACTAACCATCCACAGAAATTTGATCCTGTCCCTCACGTACTCCAGAATCATCCTTCGGAACAAGAATGGGAGATGCCACATTTGAGAAGTTTGTTGCAGTGATGATGTCATTGTCGTCGTCGTCCCCGCCAGCATATTCAGATGCTGAGCTAGCATCCATATCCCTATCAAGCTGAACACATTCAGGAATTTCATTGTAATTTTCTGAATCCTGGCTTCTATTTGAGAGTCCCAAATTTTCCTTCTTTACGACGTTCAACAAAATCCCATTATGGATTCTTTCTGGCTGCAAAAGATCACCTTCAGTAACCATAATACTAGAACCAGTCTGAGATGATCTGCTAAAATCCCTCAGTTCAATATCACTTTCTGAAACTCTGTCAGGTGTTGTCACCCGTGAAATTGTATTATATGGATCCCTAATTCCCATAGGAGTCCCTGGAGAGTTAGGATGAGTCAACAAGCCTTTGGTCAATTCGGCATCAATATCAAGATTTTGAACGAAGTCAATAAATTTATTTGCCGAAGTTGTCCTCATCAATGGCCCACCAGACCTTGTCCAAGAAGTTATATCTACATTTTCAGATTCGCTGTCGCTTCCATCATGAATGTTGCGGTGAGTCCGCAAGTTTCTAGCTGTAGTTGCTCCAGATCCGCCAACACCTTGATGGAATGTGGAAGCAACATCAGTCAGAAGCTCATCAATTGACCCTGTTGAGTTCTCTCTAGCAATGCAGTTCCAAGAAGGGATTCTTCTAGAAGCACTGAATTTGACATTACTAGTACTTGGGTTGGGTATGCCATGCGAAGCAGCAGCAGCCCTCTCAGCACTCCTTTTGAGTCTACGCATGTGGTTGAGAATTGCAACACATTCATCAAGACAAAGCTCAATCCCGCAGTTGGCTTTTATGGCTGAAAGTTTCTCCCATGTACACCTTCTCCCTTGGTTGGCCGCCTTTTGTAGCTCCAAAAGAGTCGGATTTTGTATAATTTTTGAGTACTGCACCGCAAACAAATGGTGAAATTTAAACAACTAGCTACTCAATATAGCAAAAATTTTCATTCAAATCTCATGTAGAATTCTGCAGAAATGTCGCAAATGATCAACAAGAAACAAAGTGAGACAATTAACAAAAGCAACAATTTAAGCCCGTGATCAAAAAAAGGATTTAACTAACAGAAGTTCGAGTGTTCGAACTCTTAATTTAACAATGTCTACATTTAGCTGCTAATGCTTAACAAATACGTATGCTTTCCAATTTTTTATTATCCCTAAACCATAAACAAGATTTCAGCCCAACCATAGTATAAAGCTTCATTTTTTGTAATACCTGAGTGAGTGTAGCAGGCATAACAACAGTGACATCTCCCTCCCAATCTTGAGCAAAAAGCTTGGCAACTCCACCTAATGGAAAACCAAGTTCCAAGATCTGACTGCATCTATGTTTTACTTCCATCTCAGTGAGATGAGCAAGCTACAAAGTTAACACCAAAAGGTATTAGTTTTATGTAACCAGGAAAATTAGCCTCATTCTAACAAGTCGCTTAGCAATTGTATTTTTATACTTGGAAAATCACTAAATTGGAAGACTTCCATGATTTAAGCAGAGAAAAGTAGAATTCATCTATACTTTTGTTCAATCCAATTAACATGCCTGATTTAATTTAAATTTGAATAGCTAAGCAGATAAATGTTTTTAATAATCTGTAACCTAAATGCCATACACGTTGTTTTCCCCCATTTCATCATTTGAATCATCAAAATAAACACTCAAAGAACTCATTTACGCTTCGGCCAGAGAGTTCCCACAATCAAGACGCATTTTTCTCCACAACCAAACAGCACTGCTTTTCTCCCAAAGACCGACCAAGAAAACCTCAATCATTCTTCATTAAATTTCATCTATTGACTCCTTAACTAGGATTCCAAACCTGCCTATTACAGGGAAAAATAAAAGAATTCCAGACCTAACAAAATGCAGATTTTGCCAATAAGCTTATACTACATTGGTTGGATAAAACAGGCCTTATGCCAAGTAATGCTGCATAGCGGCCACAGACTAAATAGGTTATGCACAAACAGTCTCATGCTATGAATTTTTCCTATACCAGATTAGAAAAAAGTGCAATTTTGTAATGCATAAGAACTGGTTGCTGCTGCCTGAATAAAATAAGTTTTAGAAACAATATCTTATACTAGTTTTGGCCCTTTTCATTATTGATTAAGGGTTAGCGATCATGGGTTTTCACATCTACACAAGAAAAATCTAGAAACCATAAAAAGATGAAAAAATGATGAAAATGCAAAACAAATATTGGTGAACAAGAACCAAACCATGAGCTGGGATAAAATACATGAATCACTGTTAAAATAATGTGCAAAATAATCAAATGCACTATCGATGCAAGGGAAACTCAAAAGAAGCAATTTCGTAGTTAAGTAATGAGAAAGTGGAAAATACAGACAGAGGCATCTTCAGAAGAATTAGAGCGCACAGCATAAGTACGAAAATGCAGGGCATAAATGCAGATTAAAACTGAGCTAAATTAAGAATTGTGTAAATTAGAAGCAATATATACATACCTTTGCAGCAAAGTTGCCGCCATAAACTCTTATAAACTCCTTCATTCTCAATAATGGAGCAATGTGAGGATTTGCTTGACTCACAATAAAATGATTAACATTGAATAGCTCCTTCAGTTGCATCATTGGTAAATCAATCTCCAGGCTTCCATCTCTCCACCGACGAGCAGACGTGCTTGACCCTTCCTCTGGTTCCAGATTGAAGGGTGGATGATATGGAACAATTTCTCCACTTCTATCCTTAGCCATAAGTTCCTGGGCTTCAAAAAGACCAGGAAAGGCACAAGAAGCAGTGACTGCACTCCATATGACAACATGAGGTGAAGTCAGGTAGTTAAGGCATCTAGGAGGCTCATGCTTCCTAGGAGAGCAAACTGTGATGGCAAGAATTCGACCTGTCATGTCATAAGCTTCTTGAAATGTAAGATTGCTTGTGAGATGCCTTAACATCCATTGTAACTGCCGTATTTCATGGACAGCACCTTGTGTCGTGACCCTCTTGACTACAGTAAAAAGCCCGCCCATTTGATCAAAAAACTGCAATGAATGCAAAGAATCTTCAAAAAAACTTTGCAACTCTGGCCATGCTCTAGTGGCAACAACAGAACACATAATGGATCCTACACTAGAACCAGCAATTATTCTGGGCAAAAGCTTATGCTCGACTAGCGTCTTAACCACACCTACATGAAAGGCTCCAAGGGAAGCACCTCCACTCAAAAGCAAAGCTGTTCTCCCAAATGCATGTCTCGTTTCATGCATGAAAGAAAGCTTTTCCTCCAATGAAAGCTCCTCTGTATCTGAATCACAAACCATTCTCAACTGGGTTGAGACCTCATCAATGTATTCCTTTATGAGCTTAGGCACTTGAAGCCTACCCTTGTGAAGCTCTGGGTTGCACATATTACCAAGATTTCTTATAAGATCAGCTCTCATACAAAAGATAATATCTCTACGAGATCCCTCTTGTCTACGGTGTCCAAGCTCCTGAAGCTTATTTCTCACTAATTCTTCATCATAAAGGTCTGATTCGTTCATCTTTGGTGTCTCCTTATCAAGCATCTTAGCTGCATGTGCCCACTCTTCATAGGTCAATGCAGTTCTCATCATATTCCTCCAAAATTTCCTCCGATATGCCATCTCAGCCCTCGATTTCACGTTTGTGTATCTTTTCAATAGAAAAGCAATTATTGTCACCATTGCCAGTATTCCCTGTGGATTCCGCGGATGCAACCATGATAACATTGAAGCAGAAACATCCCTAAGTCTACAAATGTAATTTAATAAAAACTGATAGATTCTACGCCTCAATTGCCCCATTGACTTGCAGAATAACACTCTAAAAGCAATAGTTCTACCAATAATTGATGAAGGTCCAATAGGAAAGGGATCAACATTGGCCTCATTACTTATATCCATCTCTAAAAGTTTCGTGTTTTGGATGATTTGCTAAACCAAAGCTATTGGGAATTCCTGCAACTCAACAAGAATATTTGCTAATATAAAACTTAAGAAGCAATAACAATAGCTAGGAGACAACAATTGAAGGAATTACAAGGCAATGTTTTGATTACATACACCTATATGTTCTGTACAGCTCTAACAATTGCACAGAGGCAATAAAATGACTGAATTTGTTTCTCCAATCACAAAATGATTGAAATATTACAACACCAGACTCTCTATGCAAAAGAAAGATGATGGCTTTTGTTAGATAAAAGTGGATAGATAGCAATCCTAAAAGAAAACTTAATTTATACACCAAAGAGATGTATAGAAGTCACAAAATCCAACCTCTTAACCGAATTCAGCAGAAAGCTAACCTCAAATCTCGAATTCCAATAAAAGCAGCCAAATGGGTCTGTCCTCTCAACTCTCACCTCCCTTTCTTTCTTAACAGATCTTGCTAATTAACCAAACCCCAAAACCCTCAAACCTAAAAAGGTCAAATAACATAAGCCAGCTATTTAATTAATAAAAATACCAAATGGGTATTCATAACGTAAACCAACAGAAAAACAGAAAAAGGAAAACGAACTCAAGAATTGAATTCAAAAAGAAACTCGAGAAACCCAGATAGGATAATCTCGGGAAAAGAAGAAAAAACGTGGCTTTATAGAGTGAGAGAGACAGATGGGGACTGGTCGATAGGCTTCCTAAAAGAAGAGAAGAGAGGGAAAATATTGGGAAACGTGAAAGAGATAAAGATTAGCGATACGGTGACGCAAGTTCCAAATGGGCACATACGTGGCAGGTAGACTAGTATGTGACGTGCAATCCACCGGATGTTTTTTCATTTTTTTGCAACATTATTATTATTGTTGCAACTTGCAAGAGAAACGATTGAGTTTTGAAGTTTCTATTTATTTTTGTTTAATTTCCACTTTAGATTTTTAGGTATTAGAGTTGGATTTTTTCTTTCTTTTTCCTTTTGGATCAATTTTAATTATACAAATATTAAATTTTCATTTTGAGATTATTTAAAGGACACCTTTTTTATATATTGTATCAATTTAGTTTTTTGAAATTTAATTCGAAAAAAATTTATTTGAATTCATTTTATAAATTTAACAACTCTAATTTGAATCTATTTATCAAAGTCATCTAATATCAAACTAAACTTGCGCTCAAATGTAAATATTTTCATATGTAAATAATATGAGTTTAATTGGAACTTAATTTTTTTTATTATTAAAATGATTTTTTTTAGTTGACTAATAAAATATTAATAGAAAAACTATTTAATTGAGTAAAAAGAAAATAAAGAGGTTAACGGATAAATTTTTACCAAATTACTTTTTATAATAATTTTTTTTTCACTGCCTTGCTTGTCCCATAAAACACGATTTGTTTACATCACAAACGGCAAAAAAGGCTTTGGCGACAGAAATGATACTTCTTTCTGTTCGTTTACCAGGAGTTGCCTTTGTTTTTAATTTCTTTAACAATATACTTTATTTTTATTTAACCAACCCAATTCATTTTTAAATCTAAAATAATTAATTTAATTTAAAGTAACTAAATATAAAATCGATTTAAATCAATTTTTTATCATTCGGTTTTAGAATAAAAATGTATTTAGATAAATCAAAATCAAACTAATTTGATTTGATTATTATTTGAATGCTCACTCTTTTTCATATTATAATTAATCTTTAAATTGTCTATTATACCATCATTAAAATTTATCTTATTTTCAATTACTCTTACTTGTTATTCTAATATAATAATTGTTTATATGTTATTTAAGATAGATATAATTAAAAAGTTATATGAATAAAATTATTTTTTAGCCATATTTTTTAATCTGTGTGAAAATAGAAAGTCGACCATCTATTTAGGATGACGACTATTTCATTGGTTGTTTTGTTTAATTTATAGCAATATTTATTTTTCATTTCAGCACCTTCAAAGCAAATTATTGCAATTTCATAGAAAATTAATTGCATAAAAAAAATCAAACAATTAGATAGCAAAAGTACATTATGGTCCATTTAGATACATGAAAATAGATTTGGATTTAAATTTCAAGTTCAAAAACACAAAAATAGTTAGGCATAGTGCTAAGTAAATTCCAAATATTCAATAATTTCAAACGAACCCTAAAATCAAATTAAATCTTTAAATTCAATAATTTTATCAAACGAAAATTATTTATCATATTAGAAATAACACGGACCAGCTTATTGGCTTTTTATTGTTTGGACAGTTTCTTGAACAATTCAAGAGAATTCTTGAAAGAAAAGAAAAGAAAAAGGTAAAGAGCACAAAAGTAAAGAAAAGAAGATCTTTCCGAAGTATTGACTCCAAAAGTGTAGATCTGGAATGGCAAAAGGGTCCACGACCGTCTGATCTCCGACAATTGCGTGGGAGCAGAAATAAGACATCCAGCAAATTGGTGGACCCACTCACGCGGTTTTATTTATATTTAGTATTAGTCAAAGCCATATTTCACTGTCCTTTCTAAAATAACAATCTTTTCCAAATTTCGTGGGAGAAAAGAAAATATAGATAGAAAATACATTGAAATTCTCAAGTTTTTTTTATTTGGAACAGGAGAGGAAAATTTGCAATATTTTTCTCTTGGGCCTACAATTTTTCGATCTCTTCAATTTGAAGAAAGAGTGATTGAATGGAGGAAAATTTTTACTATTCCTAAAAATGTATAAAAATTTTAAATTTATAAGAATATTATTTTTTTTCTTTTCTCTGATTTTCCTTTCTAATTAAACATAAGATAAGATGGAAAATAAGAAGGAAAAATGAATAGTAACAATCATCTCTTATTTTTCTCCCTTTTTCCAAACATATAGTTTAATTACACCACCACCTCCCCTTAACCTATTTCCAATTTCCAATTATTCCTTCATTTTATTCATTATATTTTTCAAAAAAGAGTAAATATTAAATGATATTACATCGTTAAAATTAAATAATTTAAATTAAATTATTCTTAAAACTAATTAATTAAATTAAAGAAAAATTTCAGTTATTACTTTTGAAGTAATCAAACTGAAGAAAATCATTTTTCCCTTGCAGAAATAACCAATTTCCATTTTTTTTTTAGTCATTTTGATAGAAAATGAGAAAGGTTATTAGCTTACAGTCAACCAGATGGGCCAGCCCTACAACTACAAGCGAGGTTGACAAATCAATCATACTTGCATGTTGTATTGTAGGTCCCACCTTACCAGTTTTACAGCTTAAAGCTTAAACACATTTTTAAAAGTCAATTAAATGTTAAATCATTATTCTCTGTCTTGCCTTCCAAAGCTAAACAAAAAAAAAAAAAAAAAAGGAAGAGTCAATCATGGCCAAGTCAAGGCATTTGAGTTCCCAGTTAACCGATATTCAAATATGAATTTCCTAGTACGCTGAAATTTAAATTATAAGGTGACAACAAGAAAGGAACTAACCATACTGGCAGAGCAGAAGCTTTGGAATTTCTGATTTTTGTGTCATCTTCAAAAAATTTCTTTGATCTTTCTTCCAAAACCCAGAATTCTCACTTCTTGTTCCATTCTTTGACAATCAGAAAGAACAAAATTCTTCAGAAAATGGTTCCTATCAAGATTGAGAATGAAGCAGATTTTGATCATTCCTCATCTTATAAGAATCAAGAAATCAAGAACAAGAAGGCAACAGAGCCAAAGAAGAAAGTAAACAAGTTATCAATTAAGCTTACAAGACTGCCAAGCTTGAAAGTAACCACAAAACAAAGAAGAAATCAATCTGATGCAAATGGATCACCAAATTATACCAAGACCACTGCTTCTTCTGATGCAAAGAAGGAGATTTTGCAGGCAAGATACCAAAAAAACTGTAAATCTAATTTTCTTAGCAGAAGTTTTAGTTACAATG
>CANUEX010156250.1:0-21117 GCA_948099535.1 Jatropha multifida | reverse complement strand
TTAAAAAATAAAGTTTAAGGAAATTCCTACGAAAATTTCGCAAGAGTTTCCTCTAAAAATTTATTTGCCACACAAGGAAAATATACACACTTCCAATATAACTTCTCCAAACCCCAAAACTCCAATTCAACTCAAATCATTGGCAAGCACTTATAAATATTCGTCTATTACATTTAGATACCATCATCAATGTTATAACCATTCATTTCAGAAGTAATTATTAATAGTCATACACCAAAATATAATAAAAAGTCATTACTTAATTAATCACAACTCTTAATTAATAACAACTTAATATGTACAACCTTCACTATTTATAATATTTATATACATGCCAAAATCACCATACAAGAAATATTCTACCCAAAATGAGGTATCTACTCTGATACTCTCTTCTGGTCCCGAAAGGTGTCCTCCGCTCCTAACCAGCGCGTGATAAAAATCAACGCGCTAAGTGGAAGACTCAGTGGTGCTAAATAATCAACAATTTAAAATTAACACACATAGCCCAAAAGCAAGTCTCGAAAATGCTTTAAATTACTCAAATATATGTAAATTAAATTTTAAAATCATATCAATTAAATTTGAACACCATGAAAACCATAAAACAAAAAGAAAATATTATAATACATATGAGTCTTCATTCTTTATAATTTAATAAAATACCATTCTTAATTAAGGCTCGTACTAAACAGAAAGAATGTAAGCAGATTCGATCGTGGCCTGTAAAAGCACCACCCCCATCACATAATCGTGGCCTATGGAAGCGCCACCCCCATCATATAATTGTGGTCTGTGAAAGCACCACCATGGCTTGTGGAAGCGCCACCCCCATCTCATAATAAGCGCATCCGCTTATTCATAAGGGCTGATAACCCTAGCATATGATCATAGCTCCACATAATAAAACAGGCTGATAACCCGAGCATGCTCATATATCGTAATACATCTCATCATACCACATTTCAATCATGTATAGTAGAGCCTAAAATAAATGCATTCTTCCACAAATAGTCTCATTTCTCATTCACCATTTCTTATCCAAAAACATTTTAAAATTAACACTTATTACGTATACATAAATCCTTTGCAAAATATCTCATAACTTAACATATTTCTCACACAATTTCATAAAATTACAACTTACTACAATTATCAAATTCTCTCCTTTTTATACTTAATAAAATAAATTCAAATGGACATATTCAAAATAAATATACTTAATATAGTATAAAAGTACTTAAATCAAGAAATTTTCAGCATTTTCATAAACCTGACCTTTGCTGTGTTCTCATGGTATAACTGAAGTTCTAGGACTTCAAATTGAGTGAAACTTAATTCATTAGAAAGATAAGATAAAATTATACAAATTTCATGAAGGGACCATAGTCCATATCATTTTCTAAGAGGGTGAAAGAAACTCAAGCACACAGACCAACAATCCAAACACAATTCAGCACAACCAGTTTTGGTATAAAAATCATAAGTTGAGTTATAGGTACTCAAATTAGACAAAATAGGATGATTTAAAAAGATAAAAAGTAGAAATACAACTTTTATGAAGAACACAAGATATTATCTTGCCATTTTAGTGGCCAAAATGGACAATCAATTCGGATTTACAAGTGAGACACCATAACAGAACCAGTTTTGGTATTTAAATCATAAGTTGAGCTAAAAGTATTGAAATTTAACATAAGAGGATGTTTTGGAAAGATGAGAAATAGAGCTACAACTTTCATGAACAAGTCAGAAATTGATGGAAACTATAAAAGGGTCAAAAATGACTTCCAGTCTCACCTAAGTACATCTCTAACATCAAAATTCATCAATTTAACCAAAACATACAAAGTTCTCAAAATTCCTTCAAAAAATCTAAAATTGAAAACTTAAGAAAATGAAAGGGGAATGAGAATAATATTGCACTAATCTCTTTTTCAAGCTTAAACAAGCTTAAAAACTCTGTCCTTGGGCCTTCTCATTGCCTTTGTGAGAGGATTCACCAACCTCTTCAAATAGGAGAAAGATAACATTAAAATAAAAAATTAACACTAGAAAAGAAAGGAGCATGACTTAATGCATTAATTTCATGGCTAATCCTATAATTCTATCTAATAAATCACAAAACCCAAAAGTTCACAACTCACCTCTTTAATGGCAACTTCAAATCCAAAGCTTAGGAACTCCAAATTCAAGCTTTACCACTTATTTCTTAAGAGTAATTCACTATTCTATGATTTAATTGGGTTATTTGGTGGTGATTTGTGGTAGAAAAATGAAAGAAAGATGGAAGAAGAAGAAGAAGAAGAAAAAGAAGTGGCGTGGAGATGGTGGAGAGAAGAAAGAGAAAATGTAGATTACTTAAGTAGTAAAGTCAAATTTTGTTTCCTCTTTTCATGCTAAATCAATGGCCAAGATCAAGTCTTAGGTAACCTCATCCAATGGCTCTAAATATTCCTCAAATAATTATTTTCTAAATGTTACTTAACTCCACAAATTAATTAAATTAACTTTTCAAAAATAATTCACCATTTATTCCTTAATATACCACAATAAAAATAATATTCGTTAGTTGCCGCAATTCTCCAAAAATATTCATAAAATATTCTCTACCCATCTAATTCATGCAAACATGCTCCAAAAATATTAATTAACATATTAGACACATGTAGTAATTTTTTCGGACCGAAATAATATCAAGTCCTGGACCGATGATACTATTCACAGACTAGTAAATCACTATTTACGGCACCGAAAAATTAGACTGTTATATAAAATGCCTCTTACTTTGGTAGAGTTGTATTTTGGTATCATCACTCTCTTCAGGGAAAATTCTCGAATTAATCGATTCATTGGAATCAACTAATTTGGTTTCAGTCCAGAGACTCGATAAGAGAGTTTGGTATGGTTTCGGGAAGGTGTTAGGCACCTCAACTGCTCAGTTAGAAATCAGCCTCCTTCATTATTCATCCATTCACAATAATCGATAATAAAATTAACCAAAATTGAGGTGTAAAACTTTTATGCAATTTTGAAAATATGGCACATAAGCACATTACCACAAACATAAAGCACAAAATAAAAATGCAAAGAAAGGGGGGAGAAGAAAAGAATTACAACCTCTTCCTAATTTACATTCTACCCATTTATCTTGTTAAAATTTCTCATCCCAACTACTTATTACAACAAATTAATAAATAGGACCCATTAAGGCCATTTACATCAATAATAAAGCAATAACATTGGATAATACAGCAACACAGAATTTAATAAACATCCACATAAATAAATAAGCACACATTCATTCAATAATGATAATCTGATGAATATTCATGTTCATAGTCTAATGTTTAACGGATTAGCCCAACAATAATCAAAGAACAATGAATAAGAAGGCATGAATGTAAAGATAGAAACTTTGAAGTGCATAGAAGTAAAGGGTAGTAAATTAGAAACAAGAATTTAAAAGGTTTAAACAAAGTTTGGGTTCAAAGTCTTGATGTTCATCATAGTTGATGAACAAAATACACTTGTCATTACCCATTTATTATTGATTTTATGTTTATTCAATCCATGACGGGTCAAAATTGCGATCCAGAGCAATAAAGTCTAGTTCATAACCCAATGGAACTCCAACTTGGGCATATTTTATCTATTTTATCATTTTGGATCTCTAAAATGAAGATCTGTGCGCCACAAGGGAAGTGGTGTTCGCCACATGTAATGGCGTACAGACCTTACCCAATCAGGATGTCATGGAACCTATTTTTATGTCTATATCTTATTGATTTTATGTTTCTAGGCTTCTGAAAATGATCGTCCGAGTGCCATTAGAGGAGTGGTGTGCACCATTACATGTGGCACGTGAACCTTGCCCTAATCAGAAGATGCAGAACATTATTTTAGAGCTCTCTGACTGCAGGAGAAGTGGCGCACGCTGCACATAGTGCGTGAAGCCCTTACCTTATGGTGTGCGCCACTTTTGACGCAGTCAAAAGCTTTGTAGTTGTTCATTGGTTTCTCTCCCAACCAATATAGAAAAGGTGTTTTAACATCAAAATAAAAAAAATAAAAAAATAAAGAATAAGTTCAAGGCTCTCAAGATTACTTTGCTTGAAAGATTTCAGAGATTTTGAGAAAAATGAACCAAGGAACCCAAAAGCTTTGATTTTGAATCAACGAATCCGAGTTAATTGTGAGTATTTGATGATTTTTTTTTATCAAGAATCAAGGAAGTTTTGCATGAAAAAGATTGAATAGAACGTTGAATCCACGTAAGAAACACAAGTTTTCATTTAGACTAAGGTTGAGTTTTCAAATTAAAAGAGTTTCCCTTAGTTAATCCAATAAAATTCTTTGCACAATTTCCAATGTCCTATTTACAAGCAAATAGGAAACGTTGCACTAATTTTAGGGCTTCAGTGGCAAGTACCACTAATGGACCCTAAAATCGAGCTGGACCAATTTTTATCAAATCAGGCTGAATGAAACGCAAAATGAGGCGGTAGACTGGAAAGCATGTCGAGCAAACCCAAAGCATATCCCAAGTCCAATTTTGTTATGAAATGCCCAAAATTTAAAAAAAAAGTAAAAAGTGGTCAAATAACTCAATTATCTTAACCATGGACCATTGGTCCAAAAATCAAAGCGATCCGAGGTCCCAATTCAATATTATGTAAAAGAAACTATCATCACTAAACCATTTAAGGACAAAAACTAAGCATCTACACCAACCTATTATGGTTGCTGCAACAAGGGAATGTGGTGGTATGTTACAATTCTAGTTATCAAACAAGGTTACAACTTGATTTGGACTCCACGGAATTTATATAGACTTTGGCCTTGATTGGTTGGGGTAACTTAGCTCAGGAACTTGAAGTTCCCGGGAAGTGAGCAATGCAATCTTTTTTGGTTGCCAAAGATGTAGAAGTTTCTGGGAACTTGAAATCACTACTTCCTTGACCGTATAGGAAGTTCCCCACCTCAACCCAAGGAAGTGCAGTTCTTGACATGTAGAAATTAGGAAAATTGAATTTTGCCCATTGCTTTTTATGCTACCAACATTTCTCCTTTTTTAATCTTTTACCCTTTACAAATACCAACCAGACTCCTTTTTTTATTACTAATTACCTTTGTGCTGTGCACAACTGATTTAATAAATATTAATTTTTAATATATAAATTTTTATTTTCATTTCTCACTTCTTATTAAAATATTTTTTATTTATATAATATACTTGTAGATAAATTTTTTTTTATATTGATTGTTATGTAAAAGAATTGTATATTGAATATAAAATGAGTTGAATGGTGGCAAATATATATATATATAAAATGTATTTTCCTAGGTTTTTTCAATAAATTATTTCAATTAATATACTCAATTTCATGTCAAGGTATTATTGACATTTTAAACGTAAAATTTTATTATTATAGTTTTTTTTTTAGAAATTAATATGTCAATCAAATATAATCACACTAATCACACTGATTATATTTTTTCAGAAAGTAACTTTTTTTTAAACTTTACATTTTAGAAATTGAACTTCCTATAAAATAAGTGAACTTGAATCAAAAGATGCATTTATATTTAATTAAGCTCTCTAAGTAGGAGTGTCAAAATGAAGGTAGTCCTTGTTTGTATCGAGTTTATTTGACACGCTGACGCCAACAAGAATGTGACCTATCATGACAGTACTGGATATAAATACATATCCAAATGACAATTTTGTCAATTACATGTGTTAATGTGTTAGTAGGGTCAAGTTGACACGACATGTTTAGTTAATTAAACGGCTTGCAACCGGTTCATGGTTCAACCCGTTGCACAACCCATCTAAACTCATGTCTTAAATAAGTTCATCTAAACTCATGACAAACTCGTCAAGGCTCAACCCTAACACACTAATCTTACCTTTGGCAAATTGTGCTCACATGTAATATCACCCATTTTGACACCCCTATTTCCAATCTTGCAAGTAGTAACATAGCTTTTGGGTTTGTGGTTCTCCCAAGGTTGATATCAGTCACCAAGCCTTTAGTTGCTAGTTATATAGCACAAATTGATTGGTGAGACAACCATATTAATATGAGTACTAAAGAGTGAGAAGAAAATAGTTTAATGTAACTGAACAAATTTAACATTATGCATAGACTGGAAAAGCAACGAACAGACAAGAGTTACCCTTAAGAGATTCCAACACAGATTACAAATACTGTATTAAAAAAATAAATAATGAAATTGAAATTGAGAAATCAAATATCAAATCAGATAAAGCAAATTGAAAGAGAAGACTAAAGTGAAGCGAAAAAATAGATAGTCATTTATAATCTCTTTTCATTTCTTATTGACTTTTCAATTGAAATATTAGAATATATAATAGTATTAATATAATCTATATATGCATGTGGCACAAAGTGGTATAAACAACCAAAAAGAGAATGCAATAGCTAAATAACAGTTGAAAGTACCAGTGTCCTTAAGGCATCCTTTTAGCCTCTTCCAAAGCCGTGGTGATAAAGAAAAAGATTCTGAGATCAAGTGAATACCCATAATCGAGCCGAAAATCTTGACCGATGCACACAATGAGAATCGACAAAATGCAGTGTTATACCTAAAGATAACTCTAAACAACACTGTCCTAGCAGAAATCACAAAACCAATGAAGTTACATCAAACAAATTTGCAAAAAGGAACTTTCAACAATATTCTCCTAGCAGAAATCACAAATTCATCAACAGTAAAATAATAAATTTCATAAAAAGGAAAGACAAATCACATTCGTGTTACATCAGACCAATTGGAATTTTTCTCTAGTCGGTGACAATGTTAAGGTCATTATATTCTTATAATTTGCCTACAAAACAGAAACTTCATAAGCTAAATAAGAATAAATCTGGTAGTTCTTTTTCAGGAAATGCTGGGGAAATATTTCTTGCTTTTTGCCATTTGCCTCTTGCTGAGAGTCCCAGCTGTTCCTGACTGTAAGTTTATGATAAGGAATCAAAGCTAACCCATCTCCTTTAACTAATACATTCAATCAAAATTAGTCATATGCAGCCTTCTAACTCCCAAAAAGAAAAATCCATCACAATTTCATAAAAATGATTCCTTATAGTATATATAGATCATCAATACAAAGACATTGTTAGAGAATGTAACAGAGACTATAATGGGGGAAACACATCCAGAAAACATAAAAATTGTGATGGAGAATCAGAATCCATAGTAGATTTTCTCTCCTGTCTGGCATATAGAAATCAACATTAGCCCAAAACACATGCATAATAATTTAAATAATATCATACACTAAATCTCTAAAGATTCCTCATCACTTTAACTGACAATCTCTCTCCACCTCAGGCATGATCAAATGTTCTAAGGTTCTTAAAAAAGTGTACAATTGAAAATAATTAGCATACAAATAGAGGTTACGAAAAACAAAAGTAACAAAGAAACCAACCTGAACAAAATTTATGAAGCAATAACAACAAAATCGACCTTTCCAAAACAATACTTCAGAGAAAAAATTTAAATTTAATTACATGAAATTAAACAAAGGCCAAGAAGCATATCAAACATATGGATTGTAGTGGAAGACCAAAAAAGGGATAAAGCTAGCGATAAGATGAAGACGAACAAGAAGACAGAATATTAGTCTACTGGTGTGATGTGATTTGGAGGGGAAAAAAAGATACGGAGAGGAGAAAAAGAAAGAAAACCCGGGCGGAGAAGAAACAGGAAATACAATGCTAGCAACTGAGGAAAAAACAGGACTGCTGGCTTGCAACTGAGGATGGATGATGTGGCTTCTTGGTTTTGACACCAGTATTCACATGTCATCAATAAAGCATGCATGAAGTATATCAAGTCTTGGTCGCAATAACTCTTAAGTTGATTTTTTTTATATATTGGTGATTTACTTGAGTTGCTAGCTATTAATTACTATAAAAGATGTAATGTGGTTCTATTTAGGGAGAAGGGAAAAGGTAACAAAAGAAGGTGCTCAACCCCTCTTGTTGTCATAGTTAATAAAACTTTCAGCAATAATTTGAAGCAAAGAGAGATGCCTAATAAATTATAATGGTGAAGCTTAGAATATTATCACTTTTCTTCAAGTTTGCGAACTGATTTTGAGATGCCCAATAAAGTATTCCAGACAATATTCAGACTACCAAACATTCTATTCGCCTCAAAATGTTTTCTGCTATGCAGCTTCTTTGTAAACTCTAGTTGCCAAGTTCCTACTCATCCTAGCTTACAAACCAACCAACCAAAAAAAGGTGTCCTGACTACTCCAATCTGTACCAGTAACTGATAATAAACTGGAAATAAAACAAAACAAATTCCTAAAACAAATAAACTCCTAAATAATACTCCCTTGTCCCAAAAACTTTGTCCGCAATTCCTTTTCTGGAAATCCCAAAACACATGCTTATTTCAAGAAACTCAAGAGGTTTTTAGAATTAATCTTCCTATTTTACCCCTTATAAATTATTCAATTTGAAAGTTGTATAAAATATGAGCTGGCATAACATTTAATAAGAAGTTGCAGGGTACCAAATTTGAAAATTCACAAACAAGTCTAAAGCTTCAGACTAAAGAATCACTGCATCAACCACCCTGCAATTTCCTCACATACCAGTTTGGTATGTGTAATAAAACACAGCAAAAGATTCCAATCTCAAATATTGGCAGTATTCAAGGAGGATCAAACCAAGCCTCATTGGAATTCATTTGTCCTTTGTCTGGTTGAGGGGAAAAATACATCCTTTTCTCTAACTGACAAGAAAGAAAGCAGGGTTTCATGTTGATTAATCCTGCCAGACAAAAATAACAGGGATATATTTTCCCAAATATCACAGAGCGCCCCCACCCCACCCCCTTTTCTTTTCTTCTTCCACCCTCAACAGAAAAGTATATAAAAGAACAAAATAATTTCCAAAGAAATTTGCAGTTCAAGTTTGTCAACTTATAAAACATTAAAGAGAAAACAGTCATTATCTATGAAGCCATTCATAGATACAACATTTTCTAGGGGATTCATATGTCAGTCATTCAAGAATAATTTGATATGGTTAACTGCATCAGTGATCTTTTGTCAAAACATAAAGTATGTTATTATTAACTGCAAGGATTGCAGCTATTTAGTCATCCTAAGTTTAAGAGATGACGGAGAACAAAAGGCAAAAATTCTGTTGAATTGTATAGAAATCAGTTCTCCACAAAAATCATTCATTCCTCATTGATACAACAATTACTTTCCCATTATCAAGTATCCTTTGCAGCTCACACCAAATTCATGACACAGTCCCCCTTAAAATTCATCTGCGAATCAAATAACCTAAATCCCCAACATAAGAATTGATAATGACTCAACCAGAATATTCAACAAACCTTGTGCCTGTTGAAGATTCCATGAATGGGACATAAAAATGTTGAAGATTGCATGAGGCCACCATGTAAAAGAACACCCATATTTTTTATATTGAGTAATGGGACATCATTGTTAAAATCTTTTCTTCATAACTGCATCACAAGATGTATCTCTTCTGGAGGGACACTGCAAAAGGACAGAATTTGGGAGAAGGCATTAACATTTTGGTACTACATATTATGGGCAATAAATCAAGTTAAACAACTAATGAAACAAGCCTGAACTTATTAATTAAGTCATTTCAATTTGTAAGAGAGTAAATTTTAAGCTGCCTGCCCAATTAAACAAAAGATAACTCGAGCTTAGACTCACAAAAACAAAAAAATAAATGAATAATACAGAAACAGGAGAAGTTTGAAATAAGAGATATACATGTAGTTTTCTTCTATATAATATGCATTCATCAACCAATCATAGAGTGCCCATGGACTTGGAACATGGGTTAAATGTTTCCCATTGAAGTTGATGCCCATTGAAGTTTGAGCTTAGACTTCAAAGAAAATAAAATGACTGCAAGATGGGCAACATTTAGAACTACCTGCTGTTTAGTGCCCCTAAGTCTTGTCTCCAGACAAGTCACTTGAACAAGAGGACACTTGAATATAAAAAGGACAAGTCTGCAGCGAAGCTTTAGAGGATGTTATTGATTCCTTGGAACAACTTAGCATTTGCCCAATTGCTGAAGCCCTAGTTTCATTGTATACACCATAAACAAAGCAAGACCTACTACCCTGAGCTGATCTCTGATTGAACTTTCTCCTAGTATACTTTTTCAAATATCTATCAGGCTTCCCATTGTATCTTTCATCTGAAGATGTTCTCCTAGAATACTTAATCAAATATGGGTCTTGCATTCGCATTCCATCATATGTTCCACTTCCAGTTGTTCTCCTAGCATACTTTATTAGACATCGGCCAGGCTTTCCATTATATCTTTTATCTGCAGGTGTTCTCCTACTATACTTTAATGCATATCGACCAGGCTTTCGATTGTAGCTTTCCTCTGCAGGTTCCATGAGCCCATGCACATATCTCTCCCTAGAAGATTGAGACTGAGAATTCACTGATTTATTGAAACTTCTTGTTTCTCTGTAATTCAATAGCAATTCCACATTAGATTCTTTATCATTTGGTCTGATCCAAACATTATCAAGTCCATCCGATCCCAAAGAATCCATATTAACAGAAGAATCATAATCCGAAGCTGCAACACAAACTGAAGGGTCAGAAACACTTTTTTCATTGGAAACCTCAAGCTTCCTACAAACACCACCTCTAACCCAGGGACTTGGAACATCCAAGCAGCCCGAACTCACAGAACAGAAATTCTTCAAAATCCTCGGCGAGCTATTTATTACTCCATGCAACTGCAATGGCAATTTCATATCATCACGAATACCACCACCAGCGCAGCCAGTACCATATCTGTCAGCCACCAAATCCAAGGCATTTTGTGACAACTCAGCTGCCTGTCTTGCAGCTAAGGCCTTCTCCACAGCCAACTCTCTAGCCCTAGCAGCTGCAACAACCGTCCTCTGCACAGAACAATTCGCATCCCGAACCACACCCTCAAACAACTTATTCCTCTTGATAGGACTAAAATAACATGCTCTCTTATCGGCAATGTATTTAGGGACCCAGCAATCCACACAAACGGAAAACTGAGAAGCACAAGAAGAAGAAGAAGAAGAAGAAGAAGAAGGAGAAGGAGAAGGAGAAGAAAAGGACCACGGAGCAACAGTAGCATAATCGAAAAGGCAAGATTTATGAATAATTCGTTTGCATTGGAGACAATTAAAGCAATTATCAGAAGAAACTTTGAAACAGTAAGGACAAAGTTGAGAGGATTCGACGCGGACAAAGCAAATTTTACAAAGAAGGACAATACGCCATTCGCTGTATAATGTGTGGAGTCTGTTATTACCTGTGCAAGAGTCGATTCGAAACCCACAAGAGTGACATTCTGATAAGTTGGGCAAATCTCTAGTCTTCTTTCTCTTGTTGTTTTTAACCTGCAATTCCATTACGGGGCAAGAGCTTCCTTTCTCGCTTTTTTTATTTGTTTCCCCCTCTCCGGAACTCGAGGTTAGGGTTTTCAGAATTGGAACTCCGGAATACAAATGCGTTCGCATTTTGAAGCTTGACATCCACGCGCCACACAGTTCCTGGCATGCGCGTGGAAATAAAACAGTGGGTTATAAGGTCAAATCCCCTGTCATTAATATGGCTATTAAAATGGGCAGCGATACATAGCGATTCGTAGAGCCGGATCGGGTGTTTTAAATGATAAACGTGGGCCATAGTGGTCAAAAAGTAAGGACAGCGAATACATTGTTGTAAAATAACGGGAAAAATAAAAATGGATCCATAAGTTAGAATAAAATTAACACATAAATCTCTACATATTTAATAAGTGATGAAAATAACCCTAAAATTATAGTCAATCTAATAAAGTGCTCATTCTGTCAATTTTTTAGCACTTTTGTCGTTAGTCATATACGAAATGATCGAAATGTCCTCTTTTAAAAGAGAAAACCCTTTGCCTCCTCTCTCCCTTCTCTTTCCCTCATTCGTCGTTGCTAGTCTCATTTCCTTCGTTCCTCCTTTCTCCTCTCCCTCCGCTGCCTCTACAACCTCCTCCAACTAATTGTTTTCGCCTTCTCAGTTTCAAACTCCCAATTCAAGCCCTTGAGGGTATATATTTATATTTGTCTTACAAGTTGCGGTCCCTCTCGCCTTTCGTTTTGGTTTAGTTTAGTCATGTTGTGACTAGTTGTCTAATCAATTTATCTTATTATCAATTTTATCAATTTTATGGCTCTGTTTAGCACTTAAGTGGTGTTGAGTTGGCTCTTTGGTGCGCTTTTGACTGTGTGTAGTATGTTAGAGTTGCCACCTTAAATTTGTTTTTACTTTCAGGGAAAATATAAAGTAAAAACCCCATGTTTAACTCCTTAAATGTGCCACAATGGATAAAATGCATTAGCCTCGAATCATTGGATTCGGAGACTAGGTTTCAGCATCATTTGAGTATGGATCAAAAGTTTGGGTCTAATTGAAAATCGAAAAGCATTGTTTTGCATGAATATTAATTAATCAATACATGGGATACTTATAATGCATGGCGATATCTGGAATATAGTGCATTAAAAGTAAGCAAATGAAATAAAGGTTGTGTAATTTGGAGGGGAGCTCGACTCTAGCCTCGTTATCGAGGATTCTAGGTCGTGCAACACATTCCCCAAAGTCTTGACTAGTCAATTCGGTTGGGGGCCCGGTACCTAGGCTAAAATCCGTAGGTATGCCTTTGTGCCACGGTTGTATGAAGATCAGCACGCATGAAGTTCTACCATCGATTGGAATGGTAGGATTTTGAAAGTGTCACTCTTAGAGTATGCTTACTGTTTTGCCCACTAATTTCGGACTTAGTTTGAAAACTGGTTTTGAGGTTTTGTCGAGCGGAACGGACTTAGTTTGTTAAACGGATCGAGCTTAAAGCATGCATAGTTTCGGATGGACTAGGCTTTGACAGTTGATAATTTGCTGACCCAAGTTATGGGTTTTTACGAAAAGACTAGGTGTTGAAGGTAGGTTCAGCTAGATCTGTCTAGTGGGTAGAGCTGGGTCTGTTTGATCTGTGAATTGCAAGGTTTGGTTTTGCTTTAGGTAGCCATTTTTGAATTTGGCTCTAGGCCGTGGAATAATAACTGGATCTACTCGGGTTTGCTGACCTAGAGCATTAGAGTTTCAGGACTCGGGCTTTAGTTTTCTATTTGGTGAGCACCAATATACTGATTGGTTTAGTAGGCTGGGGGGATTTAAGGGTAGCAGACCTAGTCCTTCAAATGGAGCGAAGTGCCAGGATTACTAGCATGACTTTGGCGGAGACTATTTTGATCCTCAACCAAGCTTATAGAGTAGAGGGGATCTAGTCAGCTAGCTCGATCCTACTTCAGGTAAGCATTCTCGAACTAACTTTTGTTATGCTTAGATAAGGTGCTTTCTGAAAAAAAAAGGCTTAGGTTCTAGTTGCATATGAATGCTTATTTGAGAGTTTGAGTATGGGGGCAATGGCTAGTCTTGCATATTTTAGGAAGAGATTTGGACTGTTTCAAGTGTGTTTATAGCTGAATTTATTTGGGTAAAAGGGGTATTACATATAAATATCTATTTCATTTCTGTTATGATGGTGCAATGTCTGATCTTACAGGTCTGGTTGAGGGATCATTTGAGGGTAGTGGAGCTACAATGACGTCGCCCGTGTAAGCCATCCCAGTATCACTCTAGATGAGTCGCAATGAGGCTCGGGTCAGAGGATGCATGGTTGTAGTGGTTGTTGGCACTAAGGCTGAATCAGATTCTATGGAGATGTGATTGGTGTGAGATTAGCCGATTTCTGATTTGGTATGCTGGGTACCAGATGGCTTATCTACTGGACATGGACAACATCACATTCTACCTTGGTTCTAGACTGATGAGGTAGATGGGGCATATTCAGGGGTTACAGCCAGCTGGACCTCTCTTCTGGAATATACTGATCCCTCCTCAGATTACTGTGGCTATCTTGGGTAGCTGGTCGAGAGGGGCTGATATAGTTGAGGATGAAGTTTCTTGGGGAGGACTGCTGCTTATGAGGCTTGGTGGGTTGTAGAGCATGGTAACCAGGAGAGGGAGCGCAGAGTGACTTTGACAGAGGAGATGGATGCTAGACTCTAAGCAATGACTGAGACAGCCTTAGACTTTATCGAATGAGTTTACCCTGAGGACTCTGATGACTTTAGGGTGATGCCTCTGAGGCGGCATAGATAGTTCGCCTAGTCCCTCGGTGCATGCTAACCTTATGTTAATAGGGTAGGACTTTTATTTTTTTATTTTGATTTTTTGACGTAGCCTGTATTTTTGTGAGGGTCTCGAAATAGGATACTAACCCATGATGCATGTAGGGTTTGATTGACACATTTTTGGTTTTGACACTCTAGATAGTGTATACGCACAAGACTGACGCACATATATAGATGACAGAGATAAATGCCTGAAGGATAAGGCTTTTATGATTATCTTTTTACATAGCTTGTACTGATCTAAGATATGTAAAAGGGAACCATTTTGACACATTTTAGAAGGAAACTCAATTTTATTCTTTATGAGATTGCTGCTTTTGAGCCTTAATTTTTGCTTAAGCTACCCTTAGCAAACTGCTCTAACTTTTGCCTAAGTCGCCGTTTTAGGTTTTTAAGTTAGCAAGCTTTTGACTTTGCCTAAGCCGCCCGCCCTTGTAGGTTTTCAGCTTAGCTTAATTTATTTTGATTTTTGATTTTTCACATTGGCATAGAAAACTTGAAATTTTAAGTGAAGAGGGACAAAAATGTGTTTTTATTATTATTGTGACTATACCCATAGATTGGGCTACATATGTATCCTGTACTTTTAGAACATATTTCTGGGAATCAAGTCACTGTAGTTTGGCCTTACAGTGACATAAGGGTTGATATTTCTAGTGTTAATGCCTGAATGCATTCACATAATATACCTTTTGAGTTGATCTAAGTTGCAAGGATTAGTGAACTCGTTGCCATCTATGTCTGATAAGATGACACCACCTCCAAAGAGGATTTTCTTCAGTAAGTAGGGCTTGCCCAGTTTGTCCTGAATTTATCTTGGGAATCTTGCACAAATGCTTTGATTTTCTTGAATACAAGACAATCCTCTTCAAGTTTTTTGCTGGTAGCTCTGAATCTGATTAAGAGCTTCTAGCCTTCTTTCATCGATAGCATTCAACTGATTATGATAGCTCTAGACCCATTCAGTCTTAGGCAGCTGACTTTCTCTCATGACCCTAGTTGATCTGATCTGGACTTCAATAGAAAGGATTGCTTCCATCCCGTATACAAGTGAGTAAGGTGTCGCCCTAGTTGGCATCCTAATGGAGGTTCTATATCCCCATAAGGCAAATGGCAGTTGTTTATGCTAACTTTTGTGATTGTGAATCATCTTCTAGAGGATGTTTTTAATGGACTTATTTGCTGCTTCAATCGCTCCATTGGTCTGGGGCTTGTATGGTGAAGAGCGATGGTGCTAAATTCTGTACTTAGTCATTAGAGCAGAGACCTCTTTCTAGAAGTGAGAACCATTGTTTGATATGATCTCAAAGGGGATTCTGTATCTACATATGATGTTTTTTTGGATGAATTAAGCTACTTTTTCAAAGTTCAGGACATGATAGGAGGCAGCTTCTACCCACTTAGTGAAGTAGTTGACGTCTACTAGGATGTACTCATGCTAATTAGAGGACTTTAGAGTGATTCTGCTAATCATGTCAATTCCCCATGTTGCAAAGGGCCATGGTGTAGTGATAGGGTGAAGAGCCACTAGGGGCAATTTCTGGAGCTTAGCATAAATTTGGCATTTATGACACTTCTAAACAAATTTTGTGCAGTCTGATTGCATGGTCAGCTAATAATAACCCTGATTGGTGATCTTACAAGCTAGATCCATCCCGTTCATGTGGGGTTCTTCTCCACGATGTACCCATTCCATGATCTGCTGAGCTTCTTCTTCAATTACGCACTTGAGATGTGCCTGGTTCCATGTCCGTTTGTACGAGATTCCATCCTTGTAGAAGTAACTCTTTGATAGCTCTCGGAGGGTCCTCTTATCAGACTTAGAGGCGCTTTCATGGTATTCTTGCTTATCTAACTAGGTCTAGATATCCCAATACCAAGGCTTACCATCAGCGAGCTAGAGATTGCAGTAGTAGGCTGGCTGTTGATGAATCTGAATATTCAGAGGTTTGATGACCATGTCAAGGCTGGTATCAACCATAGAGGCAAGTGTTGCTAGTGCATTGATAAGCTAATTTTTTGCCCGAGGCAAATAGTGGAATGATAACTCTTATAACTGCTGAGCCAACTGATCTAAGCACTGGAGGTATGGGTACAAATGTTGCTCTTTGATCTTCCATTTCTTAAGTGCTTGAGAGACTATCAAGATGGAGTCGCCATAGGCCGTTAGACGTTTGATATGAATACTCAGAGCTGCTTCTAATCTGGCGATACAAGATTCATATTTCACTTCGTTATTAGTAACCTGGAATATCAACTTAATGCTGAAGGGTAGTCGTTATCCATCTAGGGTTACTGGAACCACACCGATGCCATAACCCTAATGGTTAGTAGCCCCATCGAAACACATCTTCCACTGATCTGCTTAAATCTATAGGATGTCCTCATCCAAAAACCTGATGTCTGCTACATCAGCATCACCGGGAGATACGACTAAGTGATCTGCTGTCACACTGCCTTTGATTGCTTTCTTGGTAGCAAATTTCAAGCCAAATGCTGCAAAGATCGTAGCCCATTTAGCCATCTTACTGTCTAGAATCGGCCTCTCCATAAGGAATTTTAAGGGACTCTGGTCAACGATAATGTGGGTAGTGTAGGAGCAAAGATAATGTTGGAGTTTGATGCAAACCCATGCCAAGCCTAGGCATAGTTGTTCGATCTTGCTGTATTTCAGTTATGTTTCTAGCATTCGCTTACTCAGATAGTAAACGACATTTTCCTTGTGAGAATTTGGTGCTTCTTGTGCCAGGATGGCCCCGATGGCTTCATCTGTTACTGACAAATAGAGGAGGAGTGGCTTTCCAGCTTTGGGAGACTGGAGAACCGGAGGTTTAAGTAAATATGCTTTGATCTATTCAAAGGCTTTTTGACACTGGTCATCCTAAGCTTTTAGGGCATCTTTTCTCAATTTTTTGAAGATCGGCCCACATGTGTCTGCTAGCTATGAGATAAACCGATTGAGATATTGAAGGTAGCCTAAAAACCCCTTGATCTTCTGTTTTAGAAGGTTGCATCTCCATGATGGCTTTGGATTTTAATGGATCAATCTCAATCCCTCTCTTGGATACCATGTATCCCAGGAAGATACTAAATGGAACTCTAAAGAGACACTTGGCAGGTTTGAGTTTTAGCTTTTTATTGTCAGAGTCTAGAGAAGAACTGCTCAAGGGCAATTAGATGGCCTGGTCGATCCCTAGTGTGGACAACCATGTCATCAACATATACTTTCGTATTTTTATGCATCAAATCATGGAAGATCGTGGTGACCATCCTCTGATAAGTGGCACCAGCATTCTTTTGACCGAACGACATCATCCTATAGCAGAAAGTACCCTATTCTATGATGAACAAAGTCTTTAGCTTATTTGGCTAATTTACTGGTATCTTATTATACCCTATGTAAAGATCTATGACTGAAATCACATTGGACCCTACCATTCTGTTAACAAACAAGTCGATATGTGGTAGAGGGAAGTCGTCCTTGATTCTGAGAGAGATTTACGATTTCTACCTCTGGAGTTTCTATTTCACTAGCTTGATGTGATCATAAGTGAGGATCTTATGAATGACAATTTTAAGATCTATATCGGTCATATCACTGGAAATCCATGCAGAGCAATCTGAATACTACATGATAAGCTTTGTTAACTCCTGTTTACAATCACATTCATGCACAATAATTGTATGCTTTAGTGCATTTTCTATGCCAATGTTTATTTGCTCTTTTGTTATTTTTTACTCTTCTTTTTCATTTTCTTTTTCTATTTTGTCAATAATCTCATTCAGGATAGAGAAAGTGTAACAAGAAAACCAAAACTTTTTATTATTAACAAAGGTGCCATGATTGGCATTTACACTGAGTTCTATAAAGAGGTCTCCTATTTCTGATAAGGAAGACAACGAAGACTCAAATGACTCAGAAGACTCTGAAATGGACTATGACTCAAGTTCTATTTATGACTCAGGTTCAGGTTTAGGTTCAAGTAGAAGGAAGGTTGACTGCTCTACATGCTCCTCCAGGTACCAATTCTGTAAAGGTTCTTGCATGGGCTATATGAGGTTTGTGGGGTCTGGTTCCACTTAATTAAGAATCATGTAGAGGTCGAAGAGAGAGGTCTCCATGTTATCCTCCCAATATATCTGAAGCTTAAAGAGAGGCTCACAATCTGTTACCGAGAGCCTGCCATCAAAAAGAAGTTCAAAACCAGGGATTAGTCTTTTGGTTAAATGGCAATACCATGGTTCTTAAAAGAAATAGTAGGGTTCTGATTCCCCTTCTTTAGTAGAGTAACCATTAAGGGTTTTGACATATGGGCACATCAGAATGTCTTTTGTTTCACCTCTCATTATCGCCTTCTGCTTGGCGTCTTCCACCTCCTCTCAGTCTTCATCTGTTGGCTTGAATCCAAGAGCAAAAGGGGTTCAACAATCGAATATTCAGTAAAGGAGGCCATAACCTGCTAGTTGCGGCCCAGTCCCATTCTTGGAAAGTAACACATGGTTCTCAACATGTTAGCTACCATAGGGTTACTATAGGGATCAAAGTCCATTGGGAAGATTTCTTTACCTGACTTTGCCTCAATAAACTAAACTGAATCAAAGGAAAACCCTGAGAATGGGTAGACTGCTAGCTCAGGCTGAATTTCCAATAGTGGGGCCAAAGAGGGGATTTCTGATTTTCCTGCTAAGTCTCCTTTGATTGTCACCATTGCATTTCCATGGGGGATTTCAGCTTTTGATGTAGAGAGGAGGTTACTACCTGAGCCTTATGAATCCACGGCCTTCCTAGAAGCAGGTTGAAGTAGGCTGGGATGTCCACTACCTAGAAGGGGATACTCATTACTGCAGGCCAGATTGTGACTTCTGGCTCAGCCACACCTAATACCTCCTGTCTGGTTTTGTCATATACCCTCACTATTAGATTGGAAGGCAGAAAGTCTTCAGCAATTAACCCCAAACAACTGGCTACCTTTGGAGGAGAGACATTCAGTGTTGACCCGTTGTCTACTAGAACCATAGGAAGTGTTTTACCCTGGCCTGGACTGTGACATAGAGAGCATGGTTGTGGTCTCCTCCAGCAGGGATCTCATGGTCTGAGAAGTAAAAAGCCATTGCTAGAGGATTTCTTATGATAGAAGCCACCAAAGCTTTTGGAGTGATATCAACAGTTGTCTGAAACTGATTCATCGCCTTACCAGAGCTTGGCGATGTATGAAGGAAGACTGAATTAACCCCATATAGAAATGTTGGCCTTGGTTTTCTTCAGCTGTTCCAAAACTAAATTTTCAGGCTGAGGTCCGAAAAACTGAGCATGTCTTTAGCCAAGGTGGTTGGATTAGGTAAAGCTTTGGGAGGAGGAGATGGGTATTGTCTCCTTCTCCAGGTGATGGTGTTGGCTTCCTTAAGCATGTCATTCAGGTCTATAATGCAGCATGAGTTGTCTATGATTGGGCGAATTAGGGAGGCCAAGTCAGAGTCCAGCTCTTGGTGAATCATTTGAATGTTGTTTTGATCTTAGGGGAGTGGGTTGATGTTTATGTTCGGTTTGGGTCGAACAGGGAGTATTTGGCCACTCTCCACGAAGTCCTGGATCTTATTTCTCAGGGTCTTGCAGTTATCAGTCTTGTGCCCAGGTCCTTGATGGAAAGAGCAGAAGGAGTTCAGGTTGTAGTGTTTTGGAACTAGATTTGGTAGGGGTCTGGGTTCCAGGGGCTGTATCAACTTGTCATCCATAGCCTTTTGGAAGATAAATGAGAGGTAAACCCCAAGATTCGTGAACTTATGTCTGTCTAGTCGAGCTATTGGTCTTGGTGGAGGAGGAGGTTATTGTCTCTGGCATGTCAAATTGGCCACCTCACCACCTTTCTGATGGGGAGGAACTGCATGATAGCTAGTATGTGGCTTCTTATATCTGGACGAAGAAGCTTGATCCTCTTTAATCTAGCCTGATTGGATCAGGTCCTCAATTTTAGTTGCGGTGGCAATGAGAGCTCGAAAGTCTGGAAGATACTGAGTCCTGAGGTGACTCTGATAAGAGGGGAGAAGTTTCTTGACTATAATGTCAATCTATTCTTGTTTTGAGGGACGATTGAGCATCTGAGCCGCTTTATCTCTCCATCTTGTAAGAAAGGAAGAGAAGGATTCCCGGACTCCCTGTTTGGTAGTCTCCAAGTCTCTTTTGGTAATGTCAACCTCCATATTTGTAACGGACTATTTTTCAGTGTCGTTAATAGTCATTTATCGGTATGTGAATAGTACCATCGGTTCGAGACTTAGTATTATTTCGGTTCGAAAAATTTACTACGTGTGTCCATCATTTTATTTAATATTTTTGGAGCATATTTGCATGATTTAGGTGGGTAGAAAATATTTCATGAATATTTTTGGTGAATTAAGGCATTTAGTGAATATTATTTTTAGTATGGTATATTAAGGAATAATTGAGGAATTATTTTTTTGGAGTTAATTTAATTAATTCATGGAGTTAAATAATATTTGAAAGAGAATTATTTGATAAATATTTAGAGCCATTGGATGAAATTACTTAGGACTTGATCATAGCCATTCATTTGGCATAAAATAAGGAAGCAAAAGTTGACTTTGCTACTTAAAGACTACCAGTTCATCAACACTTTCTCTTTCTTCCTCATCACCATCTCCATGCCATTTCTCTCCTTCTCTTCTTCCTCCATTTCTTTAATTTTCCTACCTTCAAATTACCACCAAACTACCTAATTAAACCATAGAATAGTGATTAATTCTTAAGAAATAAGTAGTAGAAGTTGAAATTGGTGATTAAAAGCAAGGAGAATTGAAGTTGCCATTGAAGCAAGTAAGTTG
>CANUEX010156112.1:0-12436 GCA_948099535.1 Jatropha multifida | reverse complement strand
TCATCCAATGGCTCTAAATATTCCTCAAATAATTCATTTCTAAATATTATTTAACTCCATAATTTAATTAAATTAACTTCTCAAAAATAATTCACCATTTATTCCTTAATATACCACAATAAAAATAATATTCGTTAGTTGCCGCAATTCTCCAAAAATATTCATAAAATATTCTCTACCCACCTAAATCATGCAAATATGCTCCAAAAATATTGAATAACATACTAGACATATGTAGTAATTTTTTTGGACTGAAATAATACCAAGTCCCAGACCGGTGGTACTATTCACAGACCGGTAAATCACTATGTACGACCCCAAAAAACTAGACTGTTACAAAATATTTTCTATCCACCTAAATCATGCAAACATGCTCCAAAAATATTAAATAAAATATTAGACACTCGTAGAAATTTTTTCAGATCAAAATAATATCAAGTCCCGGACCGATGGTACTATTCACAGACCGGTAAATCACTATTATCGACACTGCAAAAGACACTGAAAAATCAGAATATTACAATTCACTTATTACTTAAATTCTCCAAAAATATTTATAAAATATTTTCTACCCATCTAAATTATGCAAGCATGATAAAAAAATATCAAATAAAATATGAAATATAAATGGTAATTTTTTCGGACCGAAATAATACCAAGTCCTAGCCCAATGGTACTATTCATAGACCAGTAAACTACTATTTCAGACACTAAAACACATGGTTTTACATTACCTATCTCATTTGTCTCCAGTCAATAAATCTTTTTCTTATTTAAGTCTTGCAAGATATTTATTAATCTAATTTTATGTCCACTTGCTCCTAATATATATATACATATCCCTTATATCCTTAAACTATCTAAATCCATTCCTAATGTTATCTTTTTCATTTAAATATTAAAGAGTCCTACACTCTAAATTTAGTTGCAACTTAGCTTCTATACCAAAATTATCTCCTGAAATCTTTCCAACATTCATGTTCTTAACTTGACTTTGATTTCCAACTATCTGCTTACTTATTATCATTGTTATTATCATTATTTTTCTTCTTCTTCTTTTTCCAAACCTTCCTCTGAAATCCCAATTATCAGTTCCACTTGTAATCATTTCATTCATTGACTTAGTTAATCGGCCTTGTGATATATATAGATAACTTACCAAAAATAATTATTTATATATAATCATATAATAAAAACTGTCGTGTAAATAGGAAATCCTCAAGTGATATATCATGACATAATTTAAATTTAAAATCAAGTTGGAGTTCTAGATCTAAAAAAACAAATAGAAGCAGTTACAATGAGTTTATATTTACATAAAAATTGAAAGTACTTAAATAGCAGACCCTAGTGCTTGGGCACAAGTTATTAAGTACCTTAAAGTCATTCATCCTCTTATTCTGAACTCCCAGACATGCAATAAAAATATCCAAGAGTTCACATATACAAATTACCTATTCAATAACTCCAAAGCATCCATAATCAATGATATAACCATCTTAGTTTGCCGATAGCTCACATGTAAATAATTAAGTAATCTTTTATAGTTATTGATGCTATAAGTATCTCTATTCATTAATCTACCACATAAATAGAAAAGATCCTATTCATACTTTGAACTTATCCTACTCATTAATCGGAATATATTTCACATGAAAAGTAGTGCACTCGGTGATTAGGCCAATCCACTATGGTCTAAGTGTACCTCTATTCCTAGGTCTAAGAGATGGTGCCTACTTTAGAACCTACAACTATTGTGATAAGTTGTTCATTCTCTTTATTAACTCACACAGATCCTTAGTTTCTTCTTTCTAGAGCTTATTGATTTACACAATAGGTATGGATTTTCCCATCTCATAGGGTTTAGTGTGTCCACCATCCCTGAGTAGGAAAATCACTAGGTTTCTTTCCTTTTGTTGGTTATGACTAATCCCAACAAAAAGAAATTCCCAGTTCATACCTATCTAAAATGATTGTAATAACCTTTACCCTAGACTCATCCTCTTTTATTCTAAATTTAAGAAATAACACACACTTAACAAGATAGAGATTTACTCTAATTGTGATAACATGACAAAGGAGACTAGGAATGACGAGATGAAATTCCCTATACTTTGCAGTTACATTGTTTGATTCGAACTTAATCTTTGATACCAATTCTGTCATGGTCCAAAAATGTGGGCTGGACTAACACTAGGGCCTTGGTAGGCTTAAGGCCCCTGACGCCCATAGTAATTCTAAACCACAACCTGCATACATGTCAAATGAATTTTTGGGAACAATAAGCTCATACTACTTTACATATATCAAGTAATCACATAGTCTTAGCCTAATCTCAAACATCTCAAATAAAATATAGTTCGAGCCTATTTTAAATACACCCCATTCATAATATGGGCTACTGGTTTATACATGCCTTAGACAAATAGTTATGGCATTCATAAGTTCATAGATTAGTATATCTGTTCTAATACACGATTATAGGTACACAAATCCTATAACTGTGGAGTTCGATAATATCTAAAAGTAGTGAAATTCTTATATATAACAATAAATTAATTAATTAGCTATAGATATTCAGAAATTTACTTTTGATAGCTCTACGAAGAAGATTGTAGAGCTTTAGCTGACTTGAAGGGAATTCCTACTACCTGAAAAGTTAAACAAAATAAATGTGAATTTTATAATGAATAATAATTATGGCATAACACAGGCATTCACACGAAATGCTTCTTAAAATACTAAAATGAACACACAACTAGTCAAGCACATGACACAATACTATCACCCATATACAAGTACATCTTCACATAAACAGACACGTGGAGATTGGTCTATGGCATCACCAAAACCCTCGATGAGCAGTCCTCACACATGACTCATCCTCTTATGATGTGTGCAGTAGGGAGCTAATCCCCATACATGGTCGATCGGTCTAATCCTCAGTTGACCAACCCTCTCATTTTTATTCTATCCTCTCATTTTTTTCCATCACTAATAGGAGGCCATCATGTGGTTTTTCCATGTCATTCATATCATCAGATGCACACGGGGGCACTAACCTCCCCATACATGGCTGATGGTGTCATAGACCACTTTCACAACCCTATGTGACCCACTTCATCCCAATTCTAAACAAACAAGGCAAATCAATGTCATAACACAAGTAATCAAGCAATTTATTCCACACAAGATGCACCCAATTAATAATTAAAATGCAAACAAGATGATATAATCATGATATAAATTTAAATATTTAATATTTTAGAAATAAAATGATAATAATATTTATATGCTTCTGTATATGGTAAATGATCATGCATGATAATATGGGACCGAGAGTTGGGTATAAAATGGGATGGTGTTAGGAAAACATTTTGCCCAATTTAAACCAACCTCCACATTGTCTATTAATTCACAAATTAATTATTAATGCGATTAACTAAGATTGAGATGTAAAACATTTTAATGCAATCTTGAAAAACATGTCATTCAAGCAATTATTGCAAACATTAAACATACAAAGAAAGGGAGGAAGAAGAAAAGATTACAAACCAAATCCTAATTAATACATTCTACCCTCTAAACTCTCCAAATTTCCCATTCCCATTAATTATTACATCAAGCAATTTTTTAGACATCCTTTCAAGGATCCTTTACATTTTGCAATAATAATAAAACACAAAACCATTCCATGAACAATCAAACACAAAAAGGAATAAGCATTCACAAAATCATAAATCAATCATAATATCTAGATTCACACAATCATTCAATAAATATGAACATGATGAATGTAAAAATTATAAGGACAATAAATCATGGGTTGGAGCAATAATAATCATAAACATCAAAGTAAATAATGAGAAATATAAAGATAGTAATGATAAAATGCCAGTAAATTTAAGGGCAATAATTTAAAGACAAAAATTTAAAGATTTGACAAGATTTTATCTCATGGTCTTGATGTTCATCCTTAGGGATGAACAAATCCACCAATCACTACTCTCAATCTTGTTTTTATTGTTTACTTGATCCTTATATGACTTGTAATGCATCATGAATCATTTAAGGTCAGAGCTTGGCCACTAGATCTTTGAATCAGGACATTTTTAGAGTTTTACACATTCAAAGCCATTAAGTCGAAGGGCTGTGTGCCACAAGGTACTACTATGTTTTCCCCATGCATATGGCACACACCACATGTAGTGGCGTAGGGCTTTCCTAGATCAGGAAGGCTTTTGTGTTTATTGGGTAGGGGGTTTCTGGGTGGCGCGAGCCACAAGGAAGTGGTGCATGCCACTATGGTTAGCCTCATGCCATAGAGGTGGAAAAGCCTCTGTTTAGTTGATCTTAGGTTTCTCTCATAACCAGACCCAAAGATAATGCTTTAAAGGCTAAAAAAGGAAAGGAAAAGAAGGAGAAAGCAACTAGAGGTTCTAAAAAATTACCTTTGGTGATTTCCTTAAAGATTAACTAGAATAATGGATGAAAGGAAACCCAATACTAGGTCCTTGATCCGAATGTCCATGACGCAATTCTATCTGCTATCGATTACCTTGTTCACGAATCATGGTAATAACGCAAATCTAGTGTTGCTACCACCCCTTCAGGATTTAGATGCTACTAGGCAGTTTAACTGGGGAGCTGTTGCCTTATCTTGTCTGTACTATGGCATAGACCAGTGCATCTGAGGAGCTTACTTGAAGGTTGGCTACAAGCAGGCTATAGAGGTACAAAATCCCATTTCCCGGTTATTGCTTGTTTTCTGCTTTTATTCTTACTTTTCTACTTATTTAGTAACTTTTGTCTTGGTTTGATGCAGATCTGGGCTTATGACCATAAAGTCCTCCCAATGCCCGAATTATTTGGCACTCAGAGATGTGAATGCGAGGACTCTTCATTGAGGCCGAGTGTCACTATACAATAGGAAGTATTCTCATATTACCTAAGGACGAGGAGGATTCTGCGTAGCATCTCATGGTTTTCTCAAGAGTTTCTCGAGTAAACTGCATTAAACGAACTTCGTTTATTTTATTCAATTAAATCAATTTTGTCCAATCCCATTTAATCCTCAGAAAGGGTTTTCTTACATTGATAAGGTTTTGAAAATAATAGAGTCGCCACCCTATTTTACTAAATTAGGAAAAATTCTCGAATTAATTAATTCATTAGAATTAATTAATCTGGTTTTAACCAGAGTGAGTCCGAGAGTTGGGTACAGAAATGGGAAGGTGTTAGGTACCCATTCCGCCTGGTCTAAACCGACCTCCTAATTGTCCGAATATTCATTAATTTTATTAATTATAGTATTAAATTAAATTGGGATGTAAAACATTTTATGCAATTTTGAGGAAACAATGTCAATCATACAATTATCACAGTCAAAGCATTCATCCAAAATAAAAATTAAACAATGAAAAAGAAAGAGGGAGGAGAAAAGAATTACATTCCCTCCTAAAATACATTCTACCCATTATCCTTACTTATTCCCATTTTAATTAATAAATATATCAATATTACTAATTAAAATTATTATAATCCACAAATAATAATCATAAACTAAATAAAATTACATTTAACATATTACAATCCAATCAAAATGAGAATTCTTTTGAACTCTCCACAAATTACATAGATAATCATGTAACCCCATTAAATAATAATTTACAAACCATATTCAATTAAATGAGATCAAACTCAGAATATTAAACATGCCAAATTAACAATTATATCACATTCAAGCATTCAAACAACATGATTTATGCAAACATCAATCAAGAACATTAAACACAAATATTGGTTCCGTAATATTATAAATGACTCATAATAAATAAGAAAAATAAAAAATCAGAATGTTAATTAATGTTAGAATCATAAAATGGCAAAAAATTAAATAAGCAACATGTATTTATATATATATATATATATATAGTAAAGAAATAATTAAATATGCATAAAATAAATGCTAGGAAAATAAAAGATAATGATTTTAATGTTATTTCAAGCTCATGATCATAATGTTCATCTTATTAGATGAACAAAATTCACAAATCCCAGTAAAAAATACTCATTAGAATCATCAATGTACTCATCTGTATCAAACATGGATTTTTAACACTTAAGCCTTATCCCACTTTGAACTCAGAATCTAGGCACGATTTAGTTTTTTTTCATTATTTTTCTTTTAGATATTATAGACTAACACCACTGCAAGTGACTCACGTCCCATTCCAAGGTAAACGAAACCTATAATCACTAGAAAATCGATGACAAAAGGACATATCAGCAAACAAGGGGCATTTCTGGAACCTTGCCATGAGTGCGCTAGCCTTCAAAGGAAGGTGTATGCCTTCATCACTGGGCATGGCACCTTCCTTTAGAAGGTGGCACATTTGTTTCCTAGTAGTGCAGTAAGCTTGCTGTGAAACCCAACTTTTACGTGTTTGTCTTGTAAAAACTTAATTTCTCATAGTTTTAAGAGATAAAATAAACTGAAAAGCATAACAAAGTTGAGTTTAGACTCTCAGTTACCTGATTTCGAAGATAAATATTGATTTCATTTATGTTTGGTGAAGAATGCCTCAAGAACACTTGATCTCTTCTTGATGATTCGAACCCGTGTTGTTGATTTGGCATTTTCAGAAGTATTTATGAATCTATGAATCACCGCCTTTGTGATGGTTACACTATATTGCTCACAATCTGACAAAACTCTTAAGGTTTTTGGTGAAGAATAGGATGTGTTTTTTTTTGTTATGTCTTTGTTTTGATTTTGAGTTTGATTTTGTGTGTGTTTTTGTATTTTCTCTGTGTTTTTTTATCACAAAATGAGCCAACCTCTAACCCTAAGCCTTAAGTTAGTATTTATAGGCAAATGGGTAAAACGACACTATTTGCTTATGTGGCAGGTGGGTCCCACATGTGGGCCTTGCTTGTGGGCCCCACAAATGATTCGATTTTTGATTTTTTATAAAATCATTTCAAATGGCACCTACGTTGACGTAGGGCATGAGAATTTATTTTATGTGCACCCGGGACTCATTTTTGGACCCTATTTCGGCACAAATCCCGAAAGTGTGAAAAACGATCCAATAGATCCAATTTTTTACCCTAGGCTTACTAGTTCGAGAATTGAATCAATTAGAAATTTTGAATTTGTTCTATCACAAGGAATGTCATCACCATTGATAAGCCCCTTAAGGGTCACTAATGGATCCTGCATATGGGCCCCATTTGGGCCATTGTGGGCCCCACAAGCGAATTGACTTGGTTTTCATGAAATTGTTCCAAATGATGAACAGAGTGCCATAGGACATTGAGGCACATCCCGAGCAAACTCAAGATGCGCTTATGGGTCTCATTTTTCCAAGAAAGTGAATAAAGTTACTAAGGGTTGCACTTCCTAAACTCGAATCATTTCTTCAGGATCAAGTTCATCGGGTGCTTCAACCACTTCTTTAGTAATACAGATTATCATCATTGAGTCTATTTTTGGGGCAGAAATTGAGCATCTACAGTTTGCCCCCATTTTGATAATATTTTACTTTTTTAAGCATTATTTTATCAAAATGTTAAGTAGATCCATAAGTGGTAAAATGCTTACCCAATGGGCATCATTTGGACGGCTTGATTTGAAAGGTACATGCCTTACTGGGGATTCAGAGTAATTTTATTCTGGATGATCATCTAGGTACGCTATGAACAGACGACTTAACTGTAGAAACCTACAATTCAAAACAATATGACCTATGTCAATTGATGGTTCGTATGAAATATGATGTGCCAGATGGCCATTTAAATTATGTTGTGAGTCAAATGATGGTGAAAAATTTTTAAATGCTCCCTATTGGGAGGTTGTCCTTTCAAACGATGCGCCACGACTGGATGACTTTGAGTGCAGTGCGCCAAATGGCGACGAAAAATTTTGAAATGCTCCTTGTGGGGAGGTTGTCCTTTTGGATGATGCATCACAACTGGATGATTTTGGTTTTCGACCCATTTTGACGGACTGATTATGCCACATTTCAACGACTTTGATATCCGACCAATTTCGACAGATTGATTGCGCCACATTTCGACGACTTTGATATCCAACCTATTTCGACAGATTTATTTTCATTGGAAATTTTCTTTTCTAAAGGTAATCATTCATCTCATTGACTTTTTTGGGTAGTTTCGATAAGGATTAAACTTTGCCATACAGAAAAAGGAGATTTTCTAAGCTTGTACAATTAAAGATCCCATGATTAAGCCTGGGAAAGCATGCACATGTTTGTGAAATGATACAAACTGTAATGTCACTAGGGATTCAAGCATGTGTGCATGTGTACAATAATCAAATGCCACTGAGGATTTACCGAAATTGTATCATGACGCACAAATCAAGGTACTTTTCATATAAAAATTGATATATGTGTATGCATGTGTGAAGAGGAAAATTTATTTCTCAATTTCCATTTTATTTTAGTTTTTTTAGTTTTTCTTTAATTATTTTTTTATTGAAAACTATTTTATTTCATGCAAAATGAGGTAGGACATACCTACCTACAGTTGCTGCTATGGGACTTTGGCTCATATATTAGAGCTTTGTCGATGAAGTGCACAAAATATACATTAGTGATGAGCCGCATGATCGGATTAAACTTGTGGATCAATATTGGGCTTTTGGCCCATACCCTATATAAAGGGTGAAAGTGGCTATTTTGATCATTTTCACTCTTTCTCATCTCCTTTTTACTCTCTTTCTCTCAAAACCTTCAAACACTCATTTTCTCTTTTCATTTGAACGGTGGCTGAAGATAACACAAATTGGCTTCCCAGTGGACATGAAGATTGATCCTATGGCACGGGATCTGAGCTCAGGAATGACGTTGAAGGAATTCATACCTGATATGGGCTGCAACATGATTTTCCCCATCACTTGTGTTGATGGGGCATGATCGAAGTATTTCTTTGACCTTTCTTTTGATTTCCCGTGTCATTGATAATAGAGATACATGAGAATTATGTTAAAAACCATAAATTTGGTTAGGTTGAACCTTAATTCGAGTTCTGGGCGATTTTTGCATCTGCCAGTCTGCCAAGGCACGCGCTTTGCATCCAGGGCACGTGCTTTGCATCCAGGGTATGTGTACCTTAAACTTTAGGCATGGCGCCTTAACTCTTTCCTATGGTGCCTTCATGCTAAGATTCATCTTCAGCATGGCGCCTTCGTGCAAGGGTTGTGCCTTCCTGTGGGGTGCCATCCCAGGGGGCATGGTGCCCTCCCTGAAGGCTTAGCGCCTTAAGTGGAGGTGTGGTGCCTTCTTAGGATAAACAGTGTCGTTCTTTACCATTTCTGTCTCATTTTTGTGTTTTCTTGTAATTTTCACTTACACCTAGGTTTTCTTTTTGCAAGTGAGCGCAACTCATGGCAAATCTGGTGGCAATGCCTATGCTGGAGGAGAATTGTTTGGCCGACTGCCTGAACAAGTGCAGGATTGCATTCAGGAGACTAGTTTTGGGCAGTTTATGGATAGATTGCCATGAGTTCAGAGTCGATCATTCACAGTTAGTGTTCTTGCTTTGATGGAGCGCTGGATGGATTCAACGCATACCTTCCATCTACCATTCAGGGAGATGACCATCACTCTGATCGATTTTGCGGCTATGATCAGGCTATCTTTTAGTGGGCAGTCTGTCCCTTTCAATGATTGAATGAGGACCTTAGATGCTCAAGGTTTACAAGGCATTCTGCGAGCTGCTATTGGGGTAGAACTTATTATCACGCATGATAGGATCAAGTATGAGAGCATCTACTCACAGTATCGAGACATGACTCGAGAATAGGTTGAGGAAATGGAAGTCGATGTGGTATCTCGAGCTTTTCTCTAGTATCTCCTTTCTACCACTCTATTCACCAAGTACGGCAATGATGCTGATTTGGGTTCTGTTCGCTGTTACAACTTGGAGGAGCTGCCCTAGCTTACTTGTATTATGGTATAGATCTCTGTGTCCGTTGCTCTCAATGGAAGGTTAGCTATCGACGGGCTATTGAGGTATGAAAAATTTCTCTTTCAGCCTTTTCCTACCTTATGCTTTTATTTTTAATTGCTTGCTGACTTTGAATTTGAATGAAATAGATATGGGCCTGCGAGCATGGTGTTCTTTCCATGCCGGTGCTACCGGGTTTTTTGGTAGATTAGGATGTGATCTTCTACCTAGGGGTCGGGCCTAGTAGTATAACCGGAAATACCATCATACTCCAACTGATATTTGAGAGTATTGCCAGCTACTGAATGGCCTCAAATGGGATCCGGTAATCTACTTATCTATAAATTATATTTTCTTTTTTGCTCTTTTCTTTTTATTTCCTCTCTTCTTTCATCTATTGTATACACATTTTAAAATTTTCTTCCTGTCCTTTCTTCCTTTCTTTTTTTTTCTTTTTCTTTTTTCCTTTTTTTTTCTTTTGTTTTTTTTTCATGAAAGATTATGAGATATCCATGGGGGGATGGGGCTAGCTTTCTCAAGTTTGTGCAGATAATCATTCTCTTCAAGTAGGGACGTGTTCTCTTTGCCGGGATGTTTTATGATTTATACTATCTCGATGAGAGAGTTTACGAATGGCAATTGGGCCTGGACTATCGATGAGTTCCTCATGCGGTCTCATGTTATATGTTATCGACTAGGTCGATTAGATATGACCAAGAGGTCTCTGTTGGCCGCAGAGGCATAGGGGCTACTAACTTTTTAGTCGATTGCACACTCGACACTTACGCACATTTTGTTAGGAGGCAGCTGTTGGTCCATGTTCTCCCTCTCAGAGAGATCGACCTATTAGTCGATATGAGGGAGTCAAACTTAGGGCCTAATGTGCCCCTTGCACCTATAAGTTTCCCTTTCTAGTTGATCTCGCCTTCTAGCTTTACCCTAGTGTCTTTGTATTTTAATCATCTGTTGTATCTCACCTTCTATAGTAGTCACAGTGACACAGAACGTAACACCCCAAAATTTTGGATCTTAAAATAATATTATTTGGACGGGTCATGAATGGTATCACCCGATGGGAAAATGATATTTTATTTGGATCCGATAATAGTATTGAACATAATTAATATTTGTGGAGTTAATTAGATTTTAAGTGATTAGTCATAATTGATTAAAGTTAAGATATAAATTTTTCATGACAAAGTAAGTAATAAATTATTGGTGAATAGTAGTTTACCGATCTATGAATAGTACCACCAGTCCGAGACTTGGTATTAGTTCGGTCCGAAAAAATTACTATGCATGTCTAATACTTGATTTAATATTTTTGGAGCATGTTTGCATGATTTAGGTGAGTTAGAAAATATTTCATGAATATTTTTGGAGAATTAAGGTATTTAATGAATAGTGTTTTCTAGTGTAATATGTTAAGGAATAATTGAGGAATTATTTTTATGGAGTTAATTTAATGAATTGGTGGAGTTAAATAATAATTAGAGGCGAATTAATTGATGAATATTTAGAGCCCTTGGATGAGAATACTAGAAACTTAATCCTAGCCATCCATATGACATAAAATGAAGTAGCTAAGTTTGACTTTGCTACTTAAAATCTACAACTTATCCAAAACACTATTCTCTCTTCTTCTTCTCCCATCTCCAACGTTAGCTTTCTTCTTCTTCCTCCTCCATTTTTGTTCAATTTCTCTACCTCTAAACTACCCTAAAATTGATGAATTAAACCAAACTTTAGTGATTAAACCTTAAGAATTAAGTAAAAGAAGTGATAATTGGAGCCCCTAAGCAAAGGAATTGGAGTTTACTACTTAAGTAAGTAAGTTGTGAATTTTTGAATTTATAAATTAATAAGTAGAATTCATGGCTTAGACATATGGTTGATGCACTAAATCATGCTCCATCTTCTTTTTTTGTTATTTCTTGATTTTAAGGGTTGATTTCCTACTTTGAAGAGGTTGGAGAAACATCCTCTAAAGGAAAGGAAAAGGTTAAGGAATAAGATTATCTAAGCTTATTCAAGCTTAATTTAAAGGTTAGTGCAATAATACTTTCCTTCCGTTTTCATTTTCTTTAAGTTTTCAATTCTTAGGTTTTGAATGAATTTTCAAGATTTTGTGATTTTGTTTGGAAAATGATTATTTGGTTGCTTTTATATGATTTAGCATGATTTCCAAGCATGGTAGAATGCTTAATTGGAAGGGAAAACATTCCCTTCCTACTTTACTAAGCTTGGCTGAATCACTTGAGATGAAGGGCCTATTAATTTGTTCCTTTTATTTGCGTGGTTTTGACTTTAATGTGTTAGTTGATAAGTAGTTAAATGGTGGTTTAAATCTTTTCTTATACTTTTAATGATTATGGATTTTACAAGACTTAAAGAAAGTAAGATTTGAGTAGAAATGAGTTTTATGTTAAAGGATTTTGGGTTAAGACTTTTAATGGCTTTT
>CANUEX010156108.1:0-10188 GCA_948099535.1 Jatropha multifida | reverse complement strand
GGTTATTCAATAAATTTTCGGGCAAACCAAAATGATTTTCGATCCCCATAATATTACATGGCGTAATATTATTGGCTAATAATTTACAATTTAAATTTAAATGGGAATGTTTCGAAATAAAAATTTCGGGGTATTACATTTTTATTGCATTTTCTTAATATTTTTCGCAATTTTTCTTTATAAAAATTGAAATATATATATTATCTACAACAAATTAAATTTTAAATGTAAAGATTTTTGTTAAAACTTTAAACGTGTAACAGATCCCATCTCTACTATTTAAACTCTTCTTTAGAATTATATTTTTTACGTTAAGCTCTCTCAGACTCTGTCGAACATTTTTTTTTTAGTTTTTATTCTCCTGATTTATTACAACTACCCTAATACTCTTTGTTTATTGATTGAATTCTATAGAATCTTTTTACTAGGCTCGAGTTATTAGGACATGGAATGGTGGTTTATTTCTACAAAACTGATTGGTAAGCTTTAACAATTTTTTTGTTTTTTTTAAAGTTTAGAACAGTGAATTTGAGTTATTTTTAAAGCTAATATCTTCCTACCTATTTTTTTAAACTTAATAGATTTGTTTAATTCATTTTTATGTTACCTTTATTTGTTTGTTTGTTAATTGGAATAATAAAATTAAAGGAATTTCCAAAAAGGAGAGAGAGAGATATAGTGAAATTCCAATTTAGTTGCATGTTGATCTGTTTTGACAATAATTTATTCTGTTTATTTGTTCTCATTTTTCATTCATCATACAAATAAAATATTTTTGTAAGGAAAAATTCAGTAAAATTGCTAGACCATCCAAGTATCTTGGATCTTTTTTTTTGTAAGATTTTAGTATAATTTTATGTTTGTTTAATAAACTTCTTTACTTCTCTATGTTTTAAGAATTTATATTTCTGACAATTTATTCTACAATTGATAGATAAATTCAAATTTTTTGAATAACATAATAATTTAGTAAAGTTTTAATATGATCATATGTGAAGTTAGTTATCTCAGACTTGCACATATGAAATAGTAATTTGATAAAATAAATAAAAGAAACAACTTAACCAAACTCCTAATTATCTTATTTGTCATTTGTTGCTTTGTCTTCATGTTGTCATTTTTATTATTTAAATATTTCATTATAGTAATTTATTTTTTAATTTTATAAGTTAATATAAAAAAATAAAGCGTATTATTTGAAATAATCAGTAAGAATTTTATTATGAATATTCTTTTGTCTTAAAAATTGAAAAAGTTTTTGAATTTTTTCTTATCTATCTACTATGTTTAAAATAGTTATACTTAGATAATTATAATTTTAATATATTTAATTTAAATATACAAATTATGCACATTGAATTATTTAAATTTTTTTTTATCTATCTACTATTTTGTTGTGCATTATTTATATTGAATTATTTGTAGAACTTTATATGAAATTATATGGGATAAAAAATAGTGTTTTAATTATAAAATCTAACTAAAATTTAATTAGAAATTTGTAACTATTTTAAATAAATTAATGACACGATAATTTCTATATAACACGACAGTTTAATAAAGTAACACTTGAAAAAATAAATCTAATTATATATTAAATACAATTTATATGTTAGAAATATATATTGTTTATAAATTATAAATTACAAACTAGTAAAATAACCTGCGTAAAGTGCGGACCTTCATCTAGTTATTATATAAAACAATGCAAATATTTCAAACATATAAAGAAAAATCATGAAAAAATAATTTAAGAATTTTTAATACTAAAATAAATTTATTTTTATAATGTGGTTGGATATTTAATATAACATATGATATTTTCTTTTAAAAGGAAAGTAGTATAAACATATTATTTTTTAGTAAATATATATGATAATGGGACATTTGGAAATTTTTATATTTTATTTTATAAATTTATATTATAAATATTTGATTATAATTTAAAATATTTTATTAAGAAGAAAGATAAAAAAGAAATATATATATAACAAATTTTCAAATAAAATATATATAATTAAGTCTTTCAAAATTTTTATATCTTTACTTTTAAAATTTATTTTTAAATATTATGGACGTCAGTAAAAAATTTTAATTTTAAAAATGTATGTAATATTTTATTCTTATATATGTGTATCATATATATTGACATATATTTATTAGATAATATTAATATTGTAGTTATAATGAATTTTAGATAAATGATGATATAAATTACGTTGAAATGAGTATGTATATGCGCACTACTATTTTATTAATTAATTGTTATATTCACATTAATTTTATATAAAATTTTATTTTAACTAACTAATATTAGATAACTTATAATCAATATTTAATATTAAAACATAAAAACGAGTATAAATAATAAGAAAAAAATGACATAAAAATTGAACAATAAGTATGGAATAACGTGTATAATCAACGTGTTAGACCCGATTAAATTTAGTTATTTATTTTATTCACAGTAAACTAGATGGTAACACCAGACATCAGCACATAAAATTTGTATTAACATTAAGCTTCTAAAATTCACTAAAACTAAGATATTATTAATCAATATTTAATTTTACATATCCTTTTGTTTATTCTTTCATTTTTCTTGTGTATTGATCATCAAACTGTTTCCTTATTAACCCTTGCTGCTAAATTTACAACTCAACTAGTTTATTTACAATGGAAGAAGGGTAAAGAAGAAAATTCTGTTAAGTGTCTGTCTGTATGGTAACTTGCAAGGTCTTGATAATATATAGCAGATCAAGAAGTGACCTCTCTCAGCTTATGCAAAAGCTGCCATTGGATATAAAAAATTTACACCATCATTCTTCTGATGCAAACATTCTTTGAACAACAGATTGCTTTAGCTTGAAGATAATCTGAAAATGTGACAGCAAAAAAAGAAAACTTTAGAATGACTATCACAAATTCAGATTAGTCATAAAAGGAAAACGATATGCTACCTTACACAGATGTGCCTTGTCGCAGAGGCTGTGCTTCGGTTGAAGGTTCATTGTTGTGGTTGTTATCAAGTGGCATGTATTGTGACATAATAGCCATGATCTCTGAGTCCATGTAAGACTGAGTGGAGAAAGATACATGAATATCAGCAAGTAATTCACAACTAAAACTGGTATGGACAAAAACCGAGACATGATGCAGTGTATTTAAATCTCGCTTTAGCATTGAGTTTCAATTCACTTTTCAAAAATTTTCATTTTGACTTTGTTTTTTTAATTTTACTGTTTTTGGTAGACTCTGGTTTGGTTAAAGTTAAAGGTTACTATACTCTGATAAAAGCAACCTTACAACAATGCCAAATAGACAACTAGACATACCCGTAGCCTGTATTTGTAGAATATATAGCCAGCAACACCAGCTCCTCCTACAACCGCTACGATTCCAAAAGTGATGAACCATCCAAATTGAGATCCAGTTCTTTCTGTAGAGTGAATGCAAGAAATATCGTAGTATGTTATATTCAGTGACAAAAAAGATACCATCTATTACATTAATGAGATAAGTTTATTGTCTTACCAATACAAGCATCTTGTTCCTTGATGTAAAGGAGGTCTCCCTTGCACTTGCACTCATATCCACCCCAAGTGTTCTTACAGGAGCAGCCATCACACTGGCAAGCGATACCTTCCTTGCACTCGTTGATATCTGGCATATAATAGAAGATTTTCAAAATTAAGAATTATAAGAGATTAGAAAGTACAAGGGGGAAAAAAAGAGGGAGAATCATATAATTAAATATTCTTGATAGTAACACTAGTTTAAGAAAATAACCTTCACAGTTATCATGACCATCTCCACGAAAACCTTCTGGGCATTGACAGCCTGATACTTGAGACTCCTATTTGGTATAGATATGAATTTAATATAGATGGTAAAGAAGAATAAGGAAATTTTTTACTATAATGAACAAGACTAACTAAACAAGTATCAAAGAGCATCAGTCAAACAGAAAACAATGCTTAAGTCACAGAACTGAGCATGCTGAGAATGTTGCTCCATTTCTTGTTTCTGACCAGCATCCTCCATTATTTATCGTGCACCTTGCAGGTCCAAATGCTGTCAATTAAAGAAAGAAAAACAGTCAGTAACTCCACAACAACAGAAGAAACAAAATAGCACCCTGTCCTCGCTGGAACAGTTGGGCAGAAACTTAAAATCTCACAGATTTTATAGCCAAAGTCGTCTGAACTCACGTAAACTTTTTTATCTAAAGATTTTAAACTTTCTATTAGAGCCAAAAAGTGAAACTTTAAATTTTGACCCGCTAAGTTAACCAAATTTTATTTTTCATCTAAAACTAAAAAGGAATGTAATGATACGATGGAGATATCTCTCAGAATTTTGTACTTACGAAGAAACTATGTACTTGTCCATTGAATAGTTTAGAGCCACATGAACTACTACTAGACTTAATGAGGTTATAACATGTTAAGGCCTTAATGGTTGACAGAGCTTCATTAGTAGTTTTAGTTTCAGAATCTTCATTTATGATCATATGCTCATAATTTCCAAATGCATTAAACAGGGAAGGATAGATATTCTTTTGATAGCAATGTTACTAATATTCCATTTTAGATCAGGAAGACATTTCTCAATTTTTACTTGATTCTTGCAGTCACCAAAGTTCCATTTCTGTTATAAAATCATTGAAAAATAAATCACATTTCTCAAATAGGAAAGAAAAAGTACCTTCACAAGACATATAACCATCTCCTCTGTACTGGATACCCTTCACAGTGGGGCATTCACATACTCTTCCCCTAAATGTGTCCTAAACCAGTTCATGATGCTACTATCAGCATATAGGAAAAAAACAAAGGGGAAAAAAAGAACAATTCTAGCAGAGCAATCTTCATAAGGGGCATGAATGGAAACTTTTATCCTTATACCTTGCAAGCAGATACGTTAGATTTTTTGTCCAGCCAACAGCCTCCATTCCTTTCAAGACACTCATTTGTCTCAAGATCTATGAACGTAAAACAAAGAAAATTCAGCATTCAGTAAGCATAAGAAAAAAAAATTAACTACACATTTTATTTTCAAAATTTGAAAGTAACTGTTTTAGTCTTTGGTTGAAGGTTAAACAAGCAAATCAACCTGAACTTAAGCAGATTGGAGGATCAGTGGTCTCCTTAAATCCAGCACATATGGCCTTCAGTACAGCTGTTCTCTCCAATTTTCCTTTAGATCAAGAAAAAAAAAGTCTCATCAAAATTCTACACTTTGCAGTGACAAGTTCGTAAGGATTAACATAAAAATAAATCAAACATTATCATAAATTTATGGTTATAAAACAAAATAACAAAAACTTAGAAACTGAAGAACCACAGATGGAGAAACAAAAACAAACATGGAGTGAGAAAAGTTTTGGGGAAAAGATGAGTTGGTCATTGAAAGAAAAATAACAGGATAAGCAAACAGAAAGAGATGTCATAAGTGAACCAAACTGAGAAAAAAAAAACAACTGGCCAAGACTTTAACATATATGAGATTAAGATAGCCAAGTGGGAAAAAAAAAAAAGAAGAAGATATTCACGAGTATATAAACATAGATTTTTTTTTTTTTGTCCATGTGAACCACATATGTTTGTTACACAGAAGTTCCATATTTGATTATGACCAGTGTGATATTTTTAGAATGACAAGAAACACAAGATGGTGAAAAGAGTACTTACGATTTCTGCCATTTATATCATTTCAAATTATACTAAATGAGATGCTTCCTTTGCTCAAGGCAAAACAGTTAGAAGCTCGGATTTAGATGATGGGAAGTGATATATTGTGAACAGGCACTAGAATGTCAAATACGAGAAATACTTTTTCTGCATGACTTGTGACATTATAGAGTATGTCCTATAATTTTTAATGAGCTAAAAACACATTTATACAGTATCTCAATCCGTAAATACTGACATAAGACATATATAAGATAATTAATTCACAATTATAATATGGCTCTTTTATATATACCTCGGTACTGAACATTATTAATAACCAGAGTTGGCAAGATGGTAACATCACCGCGCGATCCTCGCCCAACCTAAATTCAGCAAATCAAAAACTTTAAGTGCATAGGTATAGATAATTTATGTTAGATTAAATTCCTAGCCATCTGCATCTCTTGAAGAGTGCGTCCACATGTGTGTGTATTAGAAATGCATTGGGAGAAGGAAACTGGAAAACAGAGGAGTATGACCTGGAGTTCTTGTTCTTTTTTAAGCACTTCATTCTCCACATCATCTTCAGGGTCACCCATGCACTTTTTGATCTTATCCACTGGAAGGTCTGTGTTGATACATTATAAGCATAAGAAAATCAATCTGGAAAAGATTCTGTCATAAATTAAGTTAAAATTATAAAAGACAACTTACTGAGTGATTTCAGAACATCCTCAGCACATTCTTTGCTATATCTCTTCTTTTTCATTGAGCACCTGATATGAAAATCTGTTACATAATCCCACCAAGCCCAAGATCGGCCACTCTCATTAGCAACTCTGTGGACACAAAGCTGCCTCAAGTTCTCAAACACTACATCTTTTCCTTGATATCCCTCACCAAAATCTTGTTCTGGATCAGGTGCACAATATCTTCCTTTGTTTATGCATTGAGACTTGCATTGACTACTAAGAGTAAAAGATCGTGGACAATACCAAGTAATGTAGTGTGGAGTAAACAATGTGTAACCCCCTTTCTCGAGGATTTGAGCATGACCCTTGAAATTTTTAACAAAATCCATCTGCTCATCGCAACGAGTCCCGCATTCATCATTACTGTTTGTCCAAAGCTCATACTCAACTCTCTGGTCAGGATGAGGTACTGACTCTCTCCAATCCATTTTGATGACAACATCCTCTCCGTTCTTCACTGCTTGTTTCAAGCTTTCCCCAAAAGACTTTTCTATCAATGCTGATGGGATTTGAATCTTCTCTACATAACCATCTGAATTACCATTTGCCTCAGGAGAGTCCATAGTTATTAATGGCTCATCTATACTATCAACCACTAAAATTGCTGCTGCTCCAGCTTGTTGGGCATTCCATGCTTTTAAAGCAAAATAGCATTCTACATTTCCAAGAAGAACAATAAAAAAAAAGATCAAAATTTGGTAATGTAATTAAAGAATCTCGTTTGGGTACGGATGTGACTAGTAGACTTGTTAGAGATTATTAGCTGCTTATTTCAGAACACCATTTCAAGTCTTGGCAAGAATGCTACCATTCTTATTTTTATTTGGTAATTATAATCCAACAAGGAATAAATACCAAGAAACACACACAAAAAGGAAACTAGAATTGAGAGAACTACTTGCAGATCACTTTGTTGCTATGTCATCACTCTATAGAAGTGGAAACATCAAACCAAATGGATAAATATAACTAATTTTAAAAATGAAACACAAAAAAGGAAAAAAAAAGGATTATTTTCCAAAGAAACCGCACGGAGAAGAACAATTCTTAGAAGGTTAATACTGAAGCATTGACCAATATTTTTGCAAAACTGTAACTAGTAAGCATTGAAAATACTTGATTAAATTAATTAGAATGACAATTAAATAACACCATAAGAATAATGCATTTCAAATTTTCAATAATAAAAGTCAACTAAACACAATTGCAACATCAAAGCCAAAGGATAAACTTGTACTGATTCAAAATTAATCTATACAAATTTAATTAGCAGATATCAAAGTAATTAATACCTCCACGATCAAGGAGGAGAATGGTAGGACGAGGAGTCTTGGACCTGAAAGGCTTATCACCACTAAAGGTTTGACATCCAAAAGCTTCTTTATCAGGATGCACAGCAGAACCCACCAAAACGCCACCATAATCTGGTATACCAAAGTTTCCTATAGCACTATCATGTTTTGATTGAAGACTTAAAGGAGACAACACACTTATGCTACTCTTCTCTACCACAAAACGACCAAACACAGAGCTATTAAGAATTGCCAATAACAGAAATAATAAAGGCACTAGCTTTTTAAAAAAAGCCATGTAAATTAACAAAATTAAGAACCATTCAAGGTTTTGCGTTAAAGGGCTGTTTTTTTCTCTCTCTCTCTCTCTCTACTGCTTGTTTCCTGAGAAAAAAAAGCAGAGAGGAAGGCAAATGAGGACGTGCGTGGAGAAGAGACTTTGCAACGGTCTACGGATGCGAAGAGAAAGAGAGCGTGCAAGGAAAACTTTAGTTTAGTAGCTTAGAAGAGAGATTTTTGGATAGTTTTAATGGGTTACTTAAGATTTGGTCTATGGTAATAAAAATAACTGTGACGTAAAGGAAGCGACATGGAAGAAGAGTAAGGTGGTGGACGGAGTCAGCAGAACTACCACTCTACCATCTATTGGCTTAACTCAACTACTTGGAAATGAGAGTGATGAGATATTGAAAATGACATTTTATTAGCAATGTAGCATATATATTATAATCTTCAAAAAGAAAAGTCTAATAATATTCTTTAACCTTCCTTGGGGATATGCGACGTATTGAGAGGGCTGGAAAAAATTTATTCAAGCTCTTCTCATGAGCTCATTGAAATTAAGCTTCAAGTTTCTATCACCATACTAGCTGGCACAGTGAGATGGGTTGTCAAAATTTATCTTTTTTTTGGATTTTTTTTCCTAACTTTCCCCTGAAAAGATAATTCGTTCTATTTATTCAAAGAAAGTCAAAATTCATCTTTTTTATGGATTTTATATGTTTGCAATACTTTAAGTTATCTATAAGATAAACTTATTTGTGAGAATCAAATTATAACTGTATACAGCTATAAGAAAATATAAATAATCACAACAATTTTGATTTAAATACTGTCATTTGGAGGAAGTTTTTCTTTTGTTCCGGATGTATTAAAGTTGTAAGTAAATCTCATTGTATATGCACACTTAATTATTAACCATAAGCTTTTAGGGCAAATTTAATACGCAAGCATAATGTGCTTAGAGTTCACATTTTCTTAATGCACAATATTAGAACATTGAATGTATAACCACAATAATGTCTATCAACTCTCTTAAAATACTTCAAAAGTCAATTTTTAATCTACAAACCAAGATAATGACATATTGGACTTTTCACTTTGTCATTAGTTCCAAAATTACTATTTTAGAAATTTTTTTTTATATAAATATAAAATAAAATAGAGGGAGTATTATATATATATGTGTGCGCGCGCATGCATGTATAAATTTAAAAAAGTGATGGTTCAATTAACCAGCCCATTGGGCCATACGGAACCAACTGGCACTGGCCTGTTATCATTCCACTGCCTGGCACTGGCCTGTTATCATTCCACTGCCTGGCACTGGCACTGGCCTGTTACTTTCGTTCCATGTGGGATTGGATTCATTAAGTTCATTAAGTCTCTCTTATTATGTTGCTTTTGTTTAATCGTTATAAATGATTTTTGAAGTTATAAAAAAAAGGTTTGAAGTGCTAAATAAGTATTATAAATTTAAATACAATGAATCAATTTTATTCATTATACTTAGAGCTAATCTATTAAAAATATCACTGTTACTCACAATATAAAATATTTACCTTTACCCTTCTTTAATATCAATGCAAATTAAAGAAGATATTATATTTAATATAACTTTAAATTATATCCGATAAAATTTAAATTTAAATAAAAAATTCATATAATTAATTAAATTAAAATTTTTTTAATTTTTCAATCAATAAAATTAAAATTTTAAATATATTATATTTTTATTATATTTAATATATAGTTTATTCTGTATATAGTATAATTTCTTATTTTGTCTAATATAATTTAAATAAAAAATTAATATAATTAATCAAAATTAAATAATAGTTATTTCTCAATAAATAAAATAAAAACCCTTAATGATATTTTTTCACTAGGGACATTTTTAATTAAAATGTTTTAACTTATCGTAAAGCAAATATTTTTTTCCCAAGAAGTTGATATGCGACACTTTATCTTTATAAATGAATGTTCTTCCATTGCTCTTGTTACATAAAATTTTTTATGATGACACATGAGATTATAATATCATATAGGTGTCACGACCCGTTTCCATGGGCCGGACTGGCACTAGGACCTGGGTAAGCTTAAGGCCCCCGAGGCCCGTAGTAAGCCTAATCTCTGATTTCAACACCATAATTACATGAAAATATTCTACAAGTTGGCCCTTTATATTTT
>CANUEX010156091.1:0-65107 GCA_948099535.1 Jatropha multifida | reverse complement strand
ACTCAATTTTATCATCTAGTGTCTAATTTTATCAATTACCCAAATTTATTCAATTATAACCCTAAACTCCAAATCCTCAAATCTTCAAAAATTACTGGGTTTTAATGCAATAGAATCGATCTATGGCTGAAAGGGAAGGGCGTCAATCTCACCTTGCTGTCCAAGCTCGCCGGAAATCTGCAGAATCGAAGCTGCCATGAGAGGCAGTCGCGTCGTAGGGAAGAGGGAGCTTCCTTGCGCAGAAGTAGCTTCGTTCCACCGGAGAAGAAGCTGGAGTTGAGGTCGACGTTGTCTGGAGTGCCAGTCGCCGCTTCGTTCTCATTCGATGGTGGCCGAAGGTGGCTGCCGTCGTGGGTGAGGAACCAGAGAAAGAGGGAGAGAGAGGTGAACGGGAGAGAGGGAGAGGAAGGACCGTTTTCTGTGTTTTTTTTTTTTTAATTAATTTATTAATTTTTTTTATTTTTTTATTTTTTATTTATTTATTTTAATTAAATGGTTTTGGTTCAATTTGAACCGATTTGGTCTAACCCAACGATTTAGCCTATTTTCATTTGATTTAGGGGTTTTTCGACTGAGTTAGACTATTTAAATTCGGTTTTCGATTCGGTTCGCGGCATGAAATATTATTTTTCACCAATTCTCATTGGTGAAAATTTACAATTAAATTTTAAATAAAAATTCTTTTAAAAATAAATTAATGGGTTTTTTCATGTTCACTTGGAGAAAACAAGGAGAGTTTTCTAAAAAATTTTTTTGTACAAAATGAAAAATAGAGAATATGTTCATTTTATATAATTTTCCAAAATTAAAAATAGAAAACAATTTTCACAATTTCCTAAATTTTTAAGGAACTTGAAAAACAGCTTTTAGATGTTTTCTAAAATTTTCTTCTATAAAAAAGAGCTATTTTGAAAATATTTTTCAATGAAAACACAATTCACTTAAAAAAAATAATTATTTTTGATTCCAATTAAGCCTATTTTAAATATTTTTTCTTTATTCATGAAAGACAATGATCGAGTTTCCACTACATCGACTTCTCTTTTCCAAACTCAGTTGCATTCAAGTCTGTCCTTTATCCTATAATTGTTCTTTATTATGCAAAAAAGCTACATTTCATTGATAAATCACTAACAATTGGTAAGATAAATTTCTACTCAAATTTTCTTTTAAGATTTAATGTTTTTTAGTTTTAAATTAGGGTTTTTGGTAGATTTTTTATTTATTGATTGAACTATTTATTCATAGAACTTATTTTCTCTCCATTATCATTCTTATCCTTGAAGTTTGCATTGTAATAACAGGTATGTTTATGAATTTCTTCCATATTTTATGTGTATTTTATTTTTTTTTCTATAGTATTTTTTGTAACATCCTATTTTTTAGAGTCTATAATAATAGTTTATCAGTCTGTGAATAGTATAACTGGTACGTGACTTGGTATTATTTTGGTCTGAAAAAATTATTATTGATATTTTATATTTTATTTAATATTTTTAGAGCAAGAATGCATGATTTAGATAGTTAGAAAATATTTTATAAATATTTGCAGAGAATTTAAGTAATTGATAAATAGTAACTTTTAGTCTAGTATTATTAAGAAAATTGAGAAATTAATTTTATAGAGTTTATTTAAAGATAAATAATTATCAGAGGAGAATTATTTGGTGAATATTTTGGACCCTTGGATGAGAATACAAAATACTCAATCGTAGCTCTTCATTTGATATAAAATTTGATGTAGCAAATTTTGATTTTGACAACTTCAAGTCAACTATCACTTTAGCATTGGAGTTTACTACTCAAGTAAGTTGTAATTTTTTATTTCTAAAAATTTAATTAAGGAATTCATAGCATATAAGAGTTAGAACATGCTCTAAATCATGCTCTATCTCTTTCTTTGGTTATTTTTTTTTTATTTTGACGTGTTGTTTTGCTAATTTGAAGAGATTGGGGAGCCATTCTCCAAAGGCAAAGGGAAAGAGAAAGTTTAAACTTTCTAAGTTTGTTTTGTGTCTGTTTTCAAGGTTAGTGCTATTTAATTTTTAATTTTTTTTATTTTCTCAAGTTTTTAATTTTTAAGGTTTTTATGAATTTTTGGGGGTTTTGATTGTTGAATTGAAATTATTGGAATTTGATTGTTTTAATGAGTTTTAGAATGTTTTCCAAGCATGATGGTATGTTTATTTGGAGGGGAAAACATTCCCTCCCTATTTTTTTAAGGTTGGTCGAACCTTTCTTAAAGAAAGAAACCTTTGTTTTACTTCCATTCTTTGCTTGATTTAGGGAATGATTTTAGATTTGTAATCCCTAACACACATGTTACCTTTAAAGAATTCTTTTTGCAGGTAATCCCTAGCTTTTTTTTGTCATTATTGCATGAAAATGCTAGTTTGTTAGAAATAAATTCTTATAGAAGCAACACTTAATGAATTTTCATGATATTATTATTTGTGTAATGGTTACTGTGCAAGATTGGAACCATGCCAATTCTTTTGATAGGCAATATCTAGTCTCAATGTTTACATCCTATATAGCCCAGCATGAGGAATTGCATGGTGATCAATTTCAACATATCCAACTTGCATGGATGATTACATGGATTTCCAATTACTTAGATTTCATTTGTTGATGGAGCTATTTTTATAGATCTCTCTTACTTAGATTTTGGGGCTACTTTCGAAGTCCAGGAGGTTATTTTCTCCGTGCCTTATTAGGTCATTTAATTCCTATATGGATGCTTCAATAGTTGAAGCATTAGCATTGCGATAGACACTTCAACGGGCAAATATGAACATGCAAAGAGCAAGTGTTATTTTTTTAAACAGTCAGCATTTGGTTTACTCCGTATACTCTTATAATAATGACATTTCATATTTTGGTCTTCTTGTTGAAGACTGTAGATTTTTACCTACCTTCATTTTAGTTTCCAAGTTTGGGATGTAATTCCAAAGTGTTTATTGTTACTCGGTTATTTTACTTAATGGCAAAAGTTGTTTTTTTTTTGGGAAAAAAAAATCTTCTCTCCTTTCATCTTTTATTTTTCTTTTTTTTTAGAAATTTTTAGAAATTCATTTTATTTTTCTATAATTTGATTGGATCTTAAATACATTTTTAAAATTTATTTAAAATTATTTTAATTGATATATAGATTATTATGACCTTAAAATTTTTAAGTTATTTTATTTATTCAATTAATATTTTTAAGTTAATTATATTTAGATAATGTAAGTAACAGCAAGTGAAGCGTGGATCAACGACCAATGAAATATATAAGTATTTATATTAAGAGGGAATTACTATTTAGTCCCTATGTTTTGTCATAATATACTAGTCAGTCCTTGATCTTTCACAAATACATTGTTAGACCTTTACCTTTTAAACTCATCAAACAGCACAGTCCTTCCATCCATTTGGGTACAAGTCAGACGTTAGTCAAAGACAAAAAGAGTGGTCAGAAGTGAGAGAGAATTTCTAAATGTCAAAGTTGACCTTAAGGCCCATGTGTGAAATAAAGGAAAACCACAACATTTAAACGAAGTCGTCGAAAGCACAAAAATGCACCTTACTCACATCTTTTTTATCTAGGGTTTGCAAGAAAGTAGATCATGGCTTCGTCTTCAATAAGTGCGTCTGACAGCAGAGATTCACATGGGTGGGAAGGAAGGTTTCTGAACACATTATGCAAGTGCGGTAAGAAAGCGGGAATTCGCATATCTGAAACCCCTAGAAACAAGAATAGATTATACTATTATTGCCAAAATAACGAGTGTGGCACGTTTCTGGGTTGGTGTAAGCCTGCAGAGGCAATAGGAACAAGTTTTCCCAGCAATATGAGGGTGATAAGTGAGGCCAATGCGAATCAACGATAGTTGATTAGAGAACTTAACAATGTGAAGGAAGTTTTGGTATACGTGAAGGAAGAGAACATGAGGCTTGCTGCAAAAATTGAGGCTATTGATATGCATGTTGGAAATCACAGAATGTACTTTATAATGTGTTTGATGTGTTTCTTCCTGCTCTTTATGCTGGTTTTGATTTTGTTAGGCAAGAAGGGTTAGATTTGTGGAAATTGTGTTTTGTATCCTTCCATTAAATGACTTTTGTTGAAGTGGTTGATAGCAGTGGGTGAAGGTTTATATCAAATGGAGGGAGTTAATGTAAAAGTTTGTATTGTAATGGAAGTTGTCTATTTCATTTATGATTTGTCCATTTGTATTAAGTGTTATATTTGTGTGGTTTATTTTGATTTGCAACACCTGTGAGTTACATGTGAAAAAAAAAAAAGATAACTCAAAATGGACTAATTGTGAGTTGCATGTGAACAAAGAAATAAGATAACTCAAAATGGAATAATAGTGGGATAGTTGTAAATTTAATTCAAATAACATATGTATAATCAAAATGGCAACAACTGAAAGAGAAATAGGACAAATATTGAACGTTCATTTGAAACATGCTAAAATAAGCCATAAAAGGCCAGTTTGACATAGTTTTGCATATAAGCTAACAAATCCAAAAGAAAATGGCCTATACTGGTATTAAGACCCACTTTTCATAAAATCAATATGCAACTTCATTGTGATGCTGTGTACAAAAAATAGAATCATTCCTATATAAAAAGTTGGCAACAGTATCTATATGTGACATCCACATATTATAATTATGTTATCTATGTAAGGGCTATTGCCTATGTCAAAATAAAAAAATTTCATGTTCAGCAACTTGCGAATCAACTTCCAGCTTGATTTGTCTGTGAACTTGATGCACCTGTTGTTGCTTCTCTCATTCCTACCCCCATTCTTGGCCTCTTCCTTTGTTGTGAAGCATAAAAACCAAGAAATAGGTTTAAAGTCAAACTTAATTCAAACAGAAATAGTAAAATAGAAGCACAAGTGAATGCAAAAATCATACCTAATGCATTGGAGGGGCACTCTCACAGGTCCTCTTGTTATGGCCAAGCTGGTTGCATTTTTTACATCTTACAGTTTCAGATCTTTTACTGTTAGTAATAGGGGGCCCTTCTCCCTCTTGTCTAAATCTCCTATCCCTAGGTCTCCCAACTCTTCTTTTTAATGTTGGTGGGTCCATTCTATCACTACTTGTTATTGGGTCATAGCTTGTATGTGGGATTGGGTGAATAACATCACTATAAGCCTTGAGATTCTACTGTGTAGTATTCATCACAATAATCTTCAATGTTCACCCTCTTATATCCAATTGCCACACATGCAAGTTTGCATGGAAAACCAGATATGGCCCACCAATTACAACTACAAGTCATTTTTCCTAGGTGAACACAAAATTAATATGGTCCTTCTTTGACCTCAAATTCATCAGTACTTGAAGGCAACATCCTACATACTCTACTAGCCTTAATAAGCTTATTCAATGTGCCTTTGCATGCAAAAGTTAATTTTCCCTCCCATGTGGTCGACTTTGCATATCTCTTATGAATACGGACCATGCATTTTTGTCTTACACTATCTATTAGTTTAACAATAGGCAAAGACCTAATTTTCCCAACCCATGAGTTAAATGACTTAATCATGTTATTTGTGCAGTGGTCACTCTTTGCCTCATGTCAATATGCATGCCTAGCCCATTAAGATAGGGGAATATTGAGTAGTCAATCATGTGCCTTACCTTCTTTTTTCTTCTGTATGGCGCTCATATGGATTTTGAATTCATGGTTGAAAGTGGACTTCACAGCATTCCAATACTCTTTTCTTAAGCCCAAACCAGGAAACTCTTTTTTGAAATTCATAAGTTGGCAACAAAATCGATGGCATGCATCTGGAAAATATGCCCGCACAATCTCAATCAATCCTTGAGCAGAAATTTGAAAATGCAAAGAAAGAATAGAAAAGGTAGTCAAACATCCTGTATTATATTTGAATTGGATTATAAATTTCACATGTGATGTCTACTATAGTGGAGACATTGGAGGGCATGCAATACATTAAATATTTTTGTGGGTCCCAACTCAATATTTATAAAGACATATGTGTATATATATATATATATATATATATATATATATATATATATTAAAAAGTAAAGAAAGAACATAAAAAGTAGTCAAACATGTTGTACTATATTTAAATTGGATGACAAATTCACATGTGTGTGTGTATCGCATTTCAGGTAAATGAGCTAACCTTCGGCCTATCTGACATGAAAGTCCATGGCTTCTCATCACTTCCAGGTCCAATGCATTGATGTAGGCAATCCAAGAAAAAGTTCCAAGAAGCATTACACTGAGATTCAACAATTGCAAATGCAAGTGGAAGAACACCTTTATTGCCATCCAATGTGACTGCTGAAAGGAAAACACCTCCATAAGGGCCTTTCAATGGCAACCATCTAAGCCAATGAATGGTCTGCATCCTTGAAGGAATCCTTTCTTGCAGGCAGCAAAGCATATGAAGACCCTTCCAAAAACCATAGTTTCTCCTTCTTCAATAGTGTTCTTTGGTTCAAACTTTGCAAATGTGCCAGGGTTGTACCTCAATAGGGCTTCAACATACTCTCTTAAATGGTTATAACTCTCAGAGTGAGATCCCTCAGCTTGGTCTTTTGCTTTGCTTCTTGCTCTATACATTTGCCATTTTTGTGGTTCAATTCCCCATTTTCGTGAAAAGTGATTCAGTATGAGCTCATAACTCATGTTTGGATCTGCCTTCAATTCCTCTTCTATCATTTTCTAGATTCCATTTTGTGTTAGCATTTAGATTTTTATTCCAAACAGGTCTAACACAGGTGTGCTCACTTTGAAGTGTCTTAACCATAAAAGTGTTTCCATCCTGAAGCTTAGATGCATGCAACCTCCATGGACATCCTTCTGCTGTACATACTGATGTTACCCTTGTCGCATCATTCTTGTTGTTGTGTATAATATATCCTCCCTTTATGGCATAGTCTCTAAGAGCTTCCCTCAAAATCTTCACATCTTCAAACACTTGTCCAATCCTAAAGGTCACATCTCCAGACTCAGTTGGCCTAAACTCATCAGAATACATGTCTTCAAAAGGGTCCCCTCTTCTCTTTCTCCTCTTCTTTCTACTAGTTGCACCATCTCCAGAATTACTACTATACCCTCCCTTGCTTATCTCAGGTTCACTTCCTAATACACTAAGACCATCTTCACTATCATCTATCATATCATCAAGGTCATTTGTTTGCATATCATTCCTAGGTTCCATGTTTGCATCTATTGTATTGCTTTTGTTCATGCTAAATTCATCCTCTAAAGTTTCATCAGATAAGTCATCATCGTCCTCTGATCTTGAGAAGTGGTAGTCTTCATTTGAAGAATCATCAAATTCACTACTTTCATCATCTGCTTCATCTAGAAGGGAAGGTGTTGCTGTTGTTGTGTTCCTGAAGTTATATCTGCCTCTACCCCTTAAGCTATTTGAGACACCAGCTGGCTGTTTTCCATTGTCTTTGCCTTATGATACATTTCTTGCAAATTGTGAAGGAGTGTAGGCACCTCTTCTTATGCCACTAAATCCATGAACAAAAGGGGATTGAGATGCATTCAATTCCCTTAAAACCCCACTACCCCTGCCAATTGTCCTTCCACTACCCCTGCCAATTGTCCTCCCACTACCATTGCGAACTGCCTTCATAATTCCCCTTCTATTCCTCCTCAAAATGCCTCTACCAGTTCCCTTTCTTCTTCCCCCACCAGGTGTAGTACTTTCATACCCTTGGAAATGAGATACTCCAACTACATTATCCCAGATATCAGAACCAAACACAATTGTATTGGTACCATCAACTCCACTTTGATTTGTAGCTATACCAGAAGCCTCATTCAAGTTCCCACTAACTGTTGCAGGTTCGTACCCTAATTCCACTTCTACATTAGAGAGAAAACCCATTGATAAATTTGATGTATGGCTAGCATTTGCCTGATTAGCTTGAATAGGTCCACCCGGTTGTTGAGGTGTTGTAGGATACTGAGATGCAGCATCAGGTTCCACATTATTGCCAGCAATAGGTTGCATAGGGTCCACAATATTCTCACTTCTAGGTTCCACCATATTATCATCAACTTGACTATAAGTTAATAATTGTTGCCCACTACTAGTCCCAGTTCTCTCAACACCCCTACTTCCACCTTCATTTCTAGGTTCATATACAATCCTACCATCTGGAAATTGTGTAGCTATAGGCCCTTGTGCATTTTCTATTCTTAACTTAACATCACCATTTTCTTTGCACATTTCAAACATGAACAACACATCAAAGTCATTCTCTATCTTAATGTTACTTCCAAAGATAATGTCAACAAATGCCCCCTTGATTTTAAACAAATTGAACACTGAATTTAGCAGGTCAAGGAATGAAAATTTCTCTAGGTCTACAGTGTTTATTGTACCCTCTTCCCTTCCATATGTGAGAAATATAGTGTAATATGGTGGAAGATCCATTCTGTTCCATCAATAGTGCAAATAGCATATCAATAATGAAAGAAAAAAAGGTAAAAAACCTTACGAAGACTAGAAATTCACAAACCCTAGACAACTACTTGTACCATATCAAATCGACATAAACATGTAAAATTTAACGCGCTAACTTTGTAGCCATACCAAGTTCAACCCAAAAACCATGATAATATTCACTATTTTCCACTGTCATAGTCGCACAAAAACAAGGAAAAAAAGGACATAATGTTTACCTTTTTGGAGTCGCAATGAAGAACAAGTTTAACAAACCGAATACCGTTGCCTCAGACAGATCATTGATGACCTCCCACTTCCCCTTTGTTCAAAATTCCAACATTCTCAAAGCTTACTGTTCTCTCCAATAATTGACTGAAAGGGTTGTTTTCAAAAAAGGGAAAATTATGTAAATGTTGATTTTTGTCGATTGCTTGCAACCTTTACAGTACCATAAAATCTCTTATATTAGGGTATTTTAGTCTTTTACTATCCACTTAACGTCTGACTTGTACCCAAATGGATGGAAGGATTGTGCTGTTTGACGGGTTTAAAAGGTAAAGGTCTAACAATATATTTGTAAAAGAGCGAGGACTGACTAATGTATTATGACAAAACATAGGGACTAAATAGTAATTCTCCCTTATATTAAACACATAAATACTATATCACTAAATTTTTCTTTATTTTAGAATAGTTCAAAAACCTCTTCTTAATTTTACTTGTTTTCCATATATTACTAGTAAATAAATATTAAATTTTAAAAATATTTTAATTAAGTTTTTCAATCAAAATATAGATAAAGACAAAATTTTATTTAATGATATAAAATTAATATGATTAGATATGAAAAGTTATAATTATTATTATTGAATACTAATTTTAAATAACAACTTGAGTAATAAAATTAAAATATAGAAAAATAAAGAGAAAATTAAAAAACTCCCATAAAAAATGTAGAATATTAATAAAAATCATCAATGTAGATTAAGACATGTAGTTATTCGATTTCTTACTCTATTTTTTTTATTTTTTTTCTTCAATATTCATAATGAATAACTTTGTGCTCCTAATTAATTCTTTGTACTTACTTCTTTATATCTTTAAATTTTTTTTTAATTCATAGAATTTTCTAATTCTATAGTATCAATTGGAGTTTAAATACATTTCTTTTTAATTATTATATATTTACCTAATTCCTTAAATCTAAAGTTTGTAACTAATTTAAATTCATGAAGTTTTGAACTTACTAAATTATAGTCATTATTAATTTTTCAATCCGTAACTTTATAAATTATAAGATTTTTAAGGCCTATTTAATTATAGTTTTTAACATTTAACTATTTTTAATTTCTTAAAATGGATATGTAGAAAATCCAAATTTAATTCTTTTTAGTTGTAGTATTGACCATATAAAAAATAATAAATAAAAAAACCCTAACTGGTTAGAAAGACAATTTGACCATCAAAACACAATTTTATTTGTATACAGAAAGCAAAGAAATATACTAATCATTAGACCTACTTAAATTATAGATTATAAATTTACAAGCGGATTAGAAGTAAATGATTTAATGTAACCAACAAAATAAATTAAAATCATTCAAATTAAACATTCTAAACATTCTGCGATACATATACAAATAAATGTACAAACTTTTAGTTTTAGATATCATATATATATATCAACTTATGAGAGCAGCTGTTTCTCCAAGAAAAGAATATAACATGTATTAGTCTTAATAACTCTAATCATTGTTCAGTAATATGGAGAACATCGGTCAGAAATATTTAGAGACATTACTTTAATGAAAATATAAAACTCATCATTATAACCATATTATAATTTATTCTGAAAAGTAGCATCATCTCATGGACTTTATCTTTTACCAAGATTCAATCAATAGAATATAAAAGATAAATAAATACATTTTATTAGCAATAAAATATTTATTATATGAAATATTATATTTAAAATATAATTAATCAAATTGACTATAAGGCATATAACTAACAAATCTTACATTTCAAAGGATATAAACATTCATCCTAAAGGATGTAATCATTCATTCCAAAAAATATAACATATGGAGAAGATAACTAAATGAATATCCACATATTATAATATTCATTACAAAGAATGTACCTCATTAAAACCTTACTAAGAAAAACTCTATAGGAAAAAAATTTTAGTAAAGGAAAAATAGTATATTATTCTTTTCTAAAATATGTGATAATATACTGTCTTATTAAAAATCTTTACTGGAAAAACCTAGTGGGAAAAGACCTTGGTTAAAAGAAGAAATGGTACAGAGTGTGTTTACCCCTCTTCATGAAAACATTACTATTTGTCTTTTTGGTTTAGTGTATCATTCTTTCAGGGAATACTACATTTAACATTCTCCGTACAATATTATGGAGTTTCTCTATGTGCAAGCAAATTGTATGTACTTTGGATATATTAAATTATCAATTTCAACTAGAGACATTACTGGTTTACTTCATGAACTGTAACGTCTTCTATAAATAAAGAAATGTTAATAAGATAAGCAGTTTGAATTTTCATAGCTAAACAAAACTGATGTGAGAATAATATAAACTCATATTCATTAAAATATATGTTCAACTTCACTATGTTTTCATATTCAAGAATAATTGTAATTTGCTAATAAGTTTAAATAAGTGCTATATAAATATAATGATCCTCAATATATATACTTAGTATGGTATTATGGACCTTCAGGACATAGTATAATGATCCTCAAGATATATACTTAGTATGGTATTATGGTACTTCAGGACATTGTATTTTCATTATTGCACAAAGATACAGTACTTTAGGACCAAAGAGTTCTTCATCAGTCTCATTAAAAATCTTTATTGGAAAAATCTAGTGAAAAAAGACCTTGGTTAAAAGAAAAAATGGTACAAAGTGTGTTTACTCCCCTTCATGAAAACATCACTATTTGTCTTTTTTGTTTAGTGTATCACTCTTTCAAGGAATAATACATTGAACATTGTCTCCGTACAATATTATAGAGTTTCTCTATGTGTAAGCAAATTGTATGTACTTTAGATATATTAAATTATCAATTTCAACTAAAGACATTACTGATTTATTTCATAAATTGTAATGTTTTCCATAAATAAAGAAATATTAATAAGATAAGCAATTTGAATTTTCATAGCTAAACAAAACTAATGTGAGAATAATATAAACTCATATTCATTAAAATATATGTTCAACTTCACTCCGTTTTCATATTCAAGAATAATTGTAATTTGCTAATAAGTTTAAAGAAATGTCATATAAGTATACTGATCCTCAAGATATATACTTAGTATAGTATTTTCATTATTGCACAAAGATACAGCATTTCAAGACCAAAAAGTTCTTGATCATTTTTAGAAATCAAAATTAATTTTTTATATAATTAAATTACCTCATAACTATCAGTTTTATTAATAGATTAATTTTATTAATATGAAATCATTTCAATCCTTTGAATTATATTTACTGATTAATGGATATAAATTTTATTTATAAATGCCTACTTTTCAATATGAGACAAAATTTTATATTTTCAAATTATTTCTCAAATTCCTTGTTTGAAAAAATTGTAATGGTTAGAAAACTCTTCAATAGTTTTAATATTCTAAATAGAATAGCATATAAAACAAATATCAATACTTCGTCAAAGAAGAGTGGAAACATCGAATATTTGTTTTCCACCATAGCCATATCTTTAAGGTGAGTATACCATATTTGCCTAGATTGATTTTTTTAATCCATATATAAATCCTTATAATTTACTTGAATACATTTTTAAAGTTTCAATTTGTATGCTTGAAGCATGTTTTAATTTTTTAATGACTATCATTATCAAGTCCAATTGATAAATAATATTCATTAAAAGCATGAGATGAAAATTTTGCAACCTTATGAAGGTGAATAGATTTAATTGAATGATTTCTTGAAAATTTAATTTTTGTGTTTTAAGCAACTTAAATCTGTTAGTAATTTTTTTATAGATATCATATAAAATACAATAATTTTATGTTTGTAGGTCGAATAGACTTATAATCAAGATTTTCATTTTTCTTCACAATATTAAATACTATAATAGATGTAAAAATTCAGTCAATATTTATTTAATATCGATTCCGTCTTTTCCTTGACATGATATAATTTATTGAGACTTCGGTGATAAAAATTCAGCTCAAGAGAAGTAAAGTACTCTCAGCCATTATTTATTTCATCCATGAAAATTAAAGTCTCGATCTTATTTAAAAGAGAAAAGTGTCAAACCACTTATCTAAATATCTATTAATATAAAATATAATTTTCAATTTGACTATAATTAAGGTTATTTTAAAATTTCACTAAAATTAGTACAAGTAATCTGATTATTCCTTTCTTTATTCCCACTTTTATATTTACTGTAATAAATTGATATCGTAACAAGTCAGTTGCAGTCTTTTGGTTGGTTAGGCCGAGTTTTAGAGTTTTCTAACTTGAAAACAAACCGGGGCATCTGTATCTCTCCCGTCTTGCTCCATCACCTGTACTTCTTGAGCAAACTCAACAAACTACAGTATTCTGCATTTGGATCTCGCAATCCGCTCGGTCGGTTCTCGGAGAACATTCCGCAGCGCAACTCTGCAGTTCTCTGCGTCGAAGAGTCACCCTTGGCCTCGAGGTTAGTCGGCGGACCCTCCTTCTATTTTCGTGATTATGCACTGAGACCGAGCGCGATCTGAATCTGATTCAAGTCATTGAATCTGAGATCGATTGCTCTAAGCAACCGAAAAAATAAGTTCTCCTTTCTTTTAAGATTGAATTTATAGTTATTTTTATTTAGAAGTTGTTTTCCTATTATGATTTTGTTGCCTTTTCTAATCTTATTTGTTTTTTATTGTAATTTTCTTGATTTTGAATGCGGCCTAGACTTTAATTTTTCTGAGATATTTATTTATATGAAAATGCAATTTGTATCTAAAATTTCCGAGAATATTGATATTGTCAATTTTTGCTTGTTTTATTTCTTAATTACTTTTTATATTATTTTTCATCTGCTTGCCTATATAACGTGGTTAACTTTGAATTTAGTTTCTGCTGATAGTAGCATTCCCTCTAGATGACAGGACAATGTGGAATCTTTTTTTGAATTCATTCTGTTTTGTTTTCAATTCAGAAGGATGAATAGGTCATTGTTGTTGATTGACTACTCGTTTGATATAAATGTTTCTTTGAATATATATATATATATATATATTACTTTCTTCAGTTTGCTGGAAATATATTTCAACTTTCAACGGGGAAAATTTTTTTGTTGTCATGGTTAATAAATTTTTTAAATAGAGAAAAACAATTGGAGTTTTCATTTGTTATGTTGAGTTGCTCTTGCATTCATTGTGTTAAATGGGCATTTATCTGGTAGTAAAGGAGTAACACTAAATGGTCTGGGACTTGTTTGGTTGCATTCAGGATTGGGGATACCTTAACTTAACATTGAAATGGCTTCGGGTTGGGAACAGGAATGGCTTTTTCATGGGTGCCTGACCCGTTGCCATCCCTAATTCATATCTCTTATTGATTTCACTGCCTCGTCCTAGAAAATTCAGCTTCAGGTAGCTATATCAGTCTATCACTAAAAGTAATATACGACTTTTATATTATCCGCTAATAATTGAGCGAGAAAGTCAAAGGAATGGCGGTCGTTGCAGTTCACCAGTTTGCCCAGTCCATTACTTGCCATGCTTGGAGTCCCGATAAATCTAGTAAGTTCTATAAGTAATTTCTTTAGATTCTGTTTGGTTTCATAGGAAAATGTAAGGAGAAAAAAAAAATTTTCAAATATTGTTTTGGTTAAGCATTCATTTGGATCATTATTATGTCTAGCTTGAATAAAGATCTGGATTTTTTTTGTTGTCTTTGACCCATTTGTACATTCATCATTTGCCTTAGCTTGGAAATTGTTCTCTTCTCTATGTGGTGAATTTTCAGTGATTGCTCTTTGTCCCAATAATAATGAAGTCCACATTTTTAAGTCGTCACAGGACAAGTGGGAGAGGGTGCATGTTCTCCAAAAGGTACTTTTCTTCCTCAATGTATTGATTTTATGTGTATATTAGGTAATTGAAGTTATCCTTGTTAACTAGTAATTAATTAATTAATTAATTTATCAAGTAATCTAATTACTATTTTTCTTTTTCTTTTTCTTTTGGACGGGAGGAAAGAGAAGAAGATAGGGATAGGTGATAGAATCACTGCACTATTATGGTCAACTATATTGAATCATTTATCTTACTTTGTCCTATTAAATAAATTTTCTTGGGCGGATAGCGGGAACTGAAACCGGCATCTTCTCCTTGGCAAAGGGAAATTTTACCACTCGACTATATTTGTTTTCTTTTTTTTTTTTTTATATTTATCATATTATATTATATTGATTTTGAATTTCGAAGTCCATTCTCTTTTGAATTCTATATAATCTAATTATATTAGAATTTAATTCTATTATTTATATTATTAATATTATAGATTACGTTATAAATATTAAATTAATAATATTATTTTATTAGTTACATGAGTTGTGGGAACAACTACATAGTTTGAATTGTCATGTTAACTCCAGGTGTTAGATAGCTACCTATTGGCTTGCGTAGAGCATATATTGGAAAAAGTAATTTCTACTTGATGTCTCCTTTACTTTATGTCAAGCCTTGGTGCACTGACAAGATTGCTCCAATATTGACTAGAAATTGTTCAAATGATGGAAACAGTCTCATTGAATCACTTGGAGAAAGCTGCATATACCTAACGTCTTTAGAATTTACAATGAATGAAGCATTGAGGATTTGGAGACCCTTATCAATCCTTTATCTTCAGTTTGCTGTGTTATTTAGGAAAATTGCTGTAATACAGTGATAATCAGAATGTAGTACTTCGTTGTGTGATTGTATTGTTGTAACATGTGAATCAGTATGTCAGTATTCTGTTACCTCTTCTTTATTTTTAATCCGTTTAGATGAATGTTTTGCTTCTGTTTTGTGTTTACTTTCCATGACAGCCATATAAGTATTATTCCTTGCCTCCATATTTGAACACCTGTTTGCTCTTCTGTTATGTACCTTGTTTCAGATGTTCAGACTTAGTGGTTTTTTTCCCTTGATTGTCTATATATGAGTGACTGCTTGTATCTAAATTAACTTCAATGTTTTATCGTAACTTTTGACTACTCACTTTTGTAGCATGATCAAATTGTCTCTGGGATAGATTGGAGTGCAAAATCAAATAGAATTGTTACTGCATCTCATGATCGAAATTCGTGAGTGCCTGTTTGTTTGATTTCTTTTTCATTTTTTTCTTTAAGAAAACAAAATTTAGCAGTCTTTTCGGTCTTCTTTCCATCTCTTCATCACTTTTCCCACATGTGCTTACACAATCTCACGCGAGAAAACAGTGCGTGTGTTTCTCAACATTTCTTTGTCTTTGTTCTTCTTGTTGACTGAATACCATTGTTTCCTTTCAAGATATGTCTGGAATCAAGAAAGGGCAGAGTGGGTGCCAACCCTTGTTATTCTCAGGCTAAACCGTGCTGCACTTTGCGTTCAATGGAGTCCAAGAGGTACCATTATAGTACTTACTTTCTAATTATGGTCTTCAATTTTCCTTGCCTAAATGGATTAACATTTTATTGTGGCCAACTTCTCTATATATATAACTAGTCAATAACCCCCTCTTGAACCGTTGTGGAGTCTTCGTGTCAATCACTGATCTTGCTCAGTTGCTTTGAAATGGAGCCCAATTCACGGTCTTGGAGATGGTTGGTTGCTCAAATCATGAATTTATTAGTATATCAAAGCTGATGGATTATGTATTTATGTTTGATAAATTAAATATGGTGGTTGTAGATTATTTATTTATTTGTTTGTGCATTTCCGCGCATATATGTATCCTGGGCATCCAACCCAAGAGATTTGATGTGTAGGTAGAGGTTTATGGCTTTAGAAGGCAATGCCAAATTTTTTATGTTTAAGTAATATGAACTTTCTTTTCGAAACAGAAAACTCATGCGTACATCTCAAATGGATATTATCCATGCAAACGTATAAAATGGATTAGACTTCATAGAAGTAGTTGTATCACTGATAAAACCTACAGAGACGTATGCACAAAGATTACAAAAGAAAAGAAAAAACCGAAGAATCTTTAAAACTGAAAATGGTAATTTTTTTTAACCGTTTCTGCTTGTTGGTTTTATTCATTTGAGGAAAGCTATGGGAATTTGAATTCCTTTTGTGATTTAATGGTCCATTACTCATTATCAGTCTAGGGTCATATGTATATTTCATAAACTTGTATTTGTACGTTTATAAAGTTTCCTATATCTGGGCTTTTGGATTTGTCCTGCTAATGCTAGTAGTGAAGTTGAATAATAACAGTAGTTTTGATGCTAAGGTTTATAGAGTGCTGCCTTTTCTGTTACCATTTGAATCAATGGATTTCTTCTTGCAACTGTAACTACAAAGTAATATGCTTTAGTGTGATCCTTATTGTTTCTTTTTTTTTTATTCTATACTCAGAGAATAAGTTTGCTGTTGGAAGTGGGGCTAAAACTGTTTGCATATGCTACTATGAGCAAGACAATAACTGGTAATTCCCTTCTAATTTGCAAATTCCGTTTTGGTTTCTGTGTTTTGACTGTCATTACTAGAGTATTTGTTCGTCTACTAGGGAAAAAGGGTTGTGTTTGAGCTGCATATTTGTCTTGGCTGAATTGGCTTGAATTGGCTATAAACTTAATGCAGTTTGTCTAGGTTACTGCTAAATGGCTTTGGGCTTGACAATTTTGTTTTGGGTAGCTTCCCAGCTTTTAACAGTTTCCATGTTAGCTACAACTGGACTCAGCTAGAGTCTGAATGTCACTATATCTTTGGAGTGAGATGCTGATGGAAGTTAGTTAATGTTCTTGTTAGCTGTCTTCTGATATATCTACAAGGATTCCTTTTGTTCCACAATCTACCCATTTCTTTCTTTCTCAATGAAGTTCCTGTTCTTATATATATGTCTGTGTGTGTAATAACTATTATCATTTGTGAGAATATTTACATTGTTGACACCAAGAGCTTTCATTAGATGAATAGATAGTCATCAAACGCCTCAAAATCTTGTTCCTATTTTTTGTTCTTTAATTTTTGTAAAAGCTTCTTGTCATTTTTGTTTTATGCCTTCTTAGGTTTTTAAAGTGACATTAGCTCATTTTAATATGCATTAACAATTTTTTTATACATACTTATTATCCTTATGGTAATTTATTGAGAAAAAGAAAAGAAATACTCATTTATGTGTATCTTGGTTTGCTTAATTATACACTTCTACAGGTGGGTCAGTAAACTTATAAGGAAACGACATGATTCCTCTGTGACAAGTGTTGCCTGGCATCCTAATAATGTTAGTACTTCTCTGCTTGTATCATTGTTGCAAAGCTGTAAAAAGTTGGTGCATTCTTTTAATCTCTATTCAAATTTGTGATATATATGAGGCCAACTTCTCTTAATTACAAAACATGATTGCATACATCATATCTAGTTTTAACAAAATTCAAATATTTATGTAATAGGTTAAACTAATTGCTCAACATGGTACTGTGTTATTTTTTGGAACAAGTTATAATGAATTGTGAGAGAAGTGTTCAACATAATATAAATTTCTAGGCCCTGTTTTAGCAGTAATAGGAGTAGAGTTAGGAATGACAGTTCTTGTTGGCAGGTCGTTTTCATGGCTTGTTGAGACACAAGTAAACACAATTTGGATCAACATGAACATGACACAATAAGCTGATCATATTAGCAACTTAAGCATAAACATGACCCAATTTTTGAACAGGTGCAACATGACATGATAAAATGTGTAAAATTTAAGAACTGCATTCACATTATATTACTTGGGGCCTAGTACAAAAAGGCCCCAAAATCATGTCTTGAACGAAAATGAATTTTTTAAATTGAAAAGAGAAGGGTAGCATTCTCTTTTTATTGAAGTGAGAACATTTCTCTCTTCTTCTCAACTGATGTGGGATTTTATTCATTGTGTTAAGTGTGTCATTAATGAGTTGGTAGGTCAAACACTTACAAATATTATTTTCTCACAATTGGATCAAGATAACGACATAAATGTGATAGCCAGAAAACAATCAACCCGCTAATTCCAAGATGCCACCTCTCAATAGAGTTATGAAGAAAGGTGAACAGAGTAATTCAAAGCAGTTTTGGAATTGGGATATTTTTAAACGGTTATAGCATCACAAATTAGATTTGTTGATCCCTGAAATAAAATGGAGGAAAGTGTTCATGAAATTGACTGCTCCAACAAATTAATGGATTTTGTGCTTTTCTAAGAATGTAGATGAGAGCAAGAGGGAGAGGGTGGAGGTGAGAGAGAGATCGATGAATATTACATGTTTCTACATATTACCCCTAGAAAACTATTAAAATATATGTAGAATACTCACCGTAATTTATTTTAGTTGTATTACTTAGGAGTGTTTAACTTTGTTTAAATAAATGATTATAGTTTTGTCATGTACTTATAAATGAGGTTTAACACCAAAATACCTAGTGTTAATCAATAAAAATATCCTAAACTTTTACTTCTTTTTTTTTTTTCATTCTAGTTTTTTCATTGTAGCCTATAATTTTTTAACAATTAAATAAATGAACTCTTATGATTGTATCAATTTTATCCTTTGACCACATTTTGGCAAAATTAGTTATGTAAATGCTATTAAATCATAGGCAATTTTATTTTTTCCAATAAAACACAATGGAAAAGCTTGGTTTTCACCTACATAAGCAAGAGCAATTAGATTTTTTTTCACCTCTTTCAACTACTAATTGGATTCTTTAGTTAGATTCTTAATTTTTGTTTTAGTGGTTTAAAGAAATAAAATCCATTCTCCCCTTGATTATGCAAGCAAAAGTTATATTTTTTTCCATAATGCTTTGGAAACTAAAAGATTCCTCTTGATTTAATTGTATTTTTGTCACTAATTGTACTTGAGTGTGACTGGAGGCTAAAATTGATACATATTAAAAGTCTCTGTTTAATTGCTAAAAATTAAAGAATGTGCTAAAATTGAAAAATATATCAATGATTTTATAATCCCCATTCAAATATATATATATATATATTTTTTTTTTTTACAAAAGGTACTTTAAAATTTTTTGCGTTGATTTTAATTTGATTAGAGTGGATATCGGAAACAATGGATTCATATATCGAATCCTAACTAGTTTAGGGCTAAGACTTTGTTGTTATTGTTGTTGTTGTTGTTGTCATATGTAAAATTGAAAGGAAAAAAAAAAAGCTAAACTCAAAGGGGGGTAGCGCATCAGAACAGTCAAGAGATAATTACACTTGTTCATTTGGGATGTGGAGACGTTTAGACTCGTGATCTCTACCAATATTCCATTGTCATATGATCCTGAAATACGCAATAATTAGGATAGAATTTGACAAAACAATTTAATACATGAGTGATCTTACTAATAGAGAGTTCTTGAAATCCTTGCAATCAATATTGATTTACTTTCCTAGTTAACTAGAGTTTCTTACTTTATTTTTTTCCTATTCTAGGGCGATTATTGTATATAAATTACCTAGTGTAGGGATTGTAGTTAACACACAATAGAAAGAAACACAAACATTTCTTTCCTTTACTTTCTTCAAGAGTACATTGAAAGAAAACTTAGGTAAACACAAAACTGAGGACAAGGAAAAGATGGAGTTGGATTAGCAATTCCTGTATGCACAACAAAAGAGTAAGATCCATTAGCAAAAGTAACAATAGAAGTGGGATTCGATTTATAAGAAGACAAAAGTTTAGAATGACTTGTCATATGATCTGAACAACCTGAATCAGTATCCATTTGAATGAAGAGACAAGACGAGTGGTAGGTTTACCTGAATCAATGATTGCTGCAATAGAGGAATCAATAGACTTTACTGAGGCTTAAAACAACTTTCTCATGGCAATGATTATTCCCATTGCGACTGTCAGAAATTCCTCTATTCCATCCTCTGTTCACTTGTTGACCAAGGTCATTGTGGTTCACCATGGGGCTGTTTATTGGTTGATATGATTGAGAATTCTCTGTACGAAGGATTCTAGTATAAGTATCATGTAAAAAGAAAATCTCAGAACTAGAGAGAATCTGAGATTTAGCTGTCTCAAATTCGAAAGGTAAACCAGTAAAATAACTCATGACTGCCTTCTGCTTGTGTTGGGCCTGTTGAACTCTCAAATCAAGACTAAAAATTAACAACATATTAAGTTCTTCATAAATCCTTTAATATCCATAAAATAAGCAATGAAAGACGTATCTTGTTTTTCTACTTGATAAAAGGATTTGCACACATCATAAATGCGATAAATATTGCTTTTTGCCGGAATTAAAAATTGTAAGTATTCCATGAATTCCTTAACGAACTTAGTGATTAATTAGGCTATTTACCTCATTTTCAATTAAATTATAAGCTGTAAGAATAATAGAGTATCCTCTCTAAGCTAGATTTGCCTAGTATCATCCTTAGGTGGATCATTTGTCAGATGGTCATCTTTATCCAAGCTTTAGAAATAAATACAAATTATTTTGCTTCAGTTCAGATAATTAGAATTGTTGAAATATTAGAGAAGGTATAGGAGAAAGAATTTCTATATTCCTAATTCTAAACATGAAAAAGACAAATAGGCAAGAACAATATACTTTTGTAAATAGTCTAGACAAGGATACTCCTAAGCAATGAAGTCAACCCTCCCCCTCAAGTTGCTGCCTAGAGATTGCATATGCCCAACTTGTAAACCAAATTATGAAATTGTTTGCCGTTAAGCCCTTTAATAAGAACATCTGCAATCTGATTATCCAAAGTCGCGTGAGTAAGCTTCAAAACACCTTGGATGACTTTTTCTTTTATGAAATGTCTATCAATTTCTACGTGCTTTGTCTGGTCATATTGAATTGGATTTTGATCAATACTAATTGCGGCCTTGTTACCACAGAACAAAGTTGAATCTTTTTCTTTTGACATTTGCAATTCTTCCATTATCTTCCTTAGTCATAACTGTTTGCAAGCCCCTTGAGCCATAAGTTTATTTTGCTTCTGGGCTCGAACGTGTTACTACAGTCTGCTTTTTACTTCTCCAAGTAACTAGCTTTTCTCCAACAATGATATAATAATCAGAAGTTGATATCCTATCATTTGGGGATCCAACCTAGTCAGCATCATCAAGGCTTCAGTTTTAAGGTGACTATGCTTAGAGAAAATTAGACCTCTTCCATATGCAGACTTTAGATATCTTAAAATGCAAAAGACAACTTCAAGATGAGAACTATGAGGATCATACATATATTTACTAACTAGACTTCCAACATATGCTATATCGGGTCTAATATGTGATAGGCAAATCAATTTGCCAACCAATCTCTGATATTGACCAAGTCAACTGGTTCTCCCTTCCCTGCTTGCAATTTGTGATTAACTTCAATGGGAGAGCCAGTTGGTTTACAACCCAAAATGCCAGTTTCTTTCAAGAGATTTAGGATATATTTTCTTTGAGAACAATTCCTTTAGTTGATCTTTCCCTTTTTGAGAGCAATAGAAAGATCAACATCATTAACTACATGGTTAGAGTCCGAAATATTAACAGAAGAAATTGTAGTAGAATTAGAATAAGGAGTTATAAAAGACTTGCCGTATGGATTTTCAAGAGCTGATTGCAAAGACAATGGTTAACCATGTGTATTAAGCACAATGGCATTAACCTTCTCTCTTCGACTGTACCTCTTTTAATCTAGCCTGTCAAGTCTATCCTTTTTAGGTTCCTGCTATCACCAATGTTTAGATTCGTGCGCTGTTCAAGAACAGATACGAACATAGGAGCTAAAGGAATTTCCTCTTCTATTCTAATCTCCCCCTGAAGAGGAGCTGGGGAGAAATAAGGTTCAGACTCTCTAAAGATTATATCCATACTCACAAAGTGTTTTCTAGATGGATGATGATAACATTTATAACCCTCTTGAGCGGCAGAATAACCAATAAAAACATATTTCTGGGCTCAAGGTTCCAATTTGCCTCCATGCTTGTGGTGAACAAAACAAATACAACCAAATATTTTTGGAGGTACAATGTATGAGGTATTACCCTATAAAGTTGCTATAGGGCTTTTAAAATTAAGTGTTTCAAGAGGCATCCTATTAATGAGATATGCTGTAGAAAGCATTGCATCTCCTCGATAAGTCTTGGACATTTATGGTGAATAAAAGAGATATACCTATCTCCAGTAAATGTCTATTTTTTTTTGCTAAACACCCATTTTGAGTACTAGTATTCACACAACTGGTTTGATGTATGATTCCATTGAGTCTAAATATGCCTGAAACATACTATCCATTTATTCCATTCCATTATAAGTTCTCAAAATTTTAACTTTAGCATCAAATTGTGTGCTAATCACGTTATGAAAAGATCTAAAGCAAGAAAACACTTCATTTTTTACTTTAAATAAATAAATCTAAGTTAATCTCGTACAATAATCAATGAAGGTGATAAACTATTTATAACTAGAGAAGGAAATAGTAGAAGTAGGACCCCATACATTTGAATGAATAGTCATGAAAGGGATTAGACTTTTATTTTTATGTAAAATATAAGAACTTGTATATTTTGCAAGTTCATAAGCATCGTAACATAAGGACTCTAATGACAATGGTCAAAAGACTAGGATATAATTTTCTTAGAACCAAAAAAGAAGGATGTCCTAGTCAACTATGCCATATAATTATTTCTTGACTAGCATTATCATGATTTCCTATTAGGGGTCTAGGGATACTAGGAGCTAGAGAACTGCAACCTTTTTCGGGAAGATATAGGCCATCGTGTTATCTATCAAAGCCAATCGTTTTCCTTATCCTTAGATCTTGCAAAACACAATGAATAGGAAAAAAAATTCAACTTTGCAATTGAGAGCTTTCATAATGGCACTAACAGATAAAAGGTTTATTGGAAAATGTCACATGCTCCTTCACGTGCCAGCACATATATTGATGGCAGAATCTTCAGGCAGCATCACTCGCCAGTCTTCTGGTGACCAGATTGGGATGGCAGATTGGCAGCCAAGGAAGCCTCCTGAAGAGGTGATGAGGCAAACTAGTCAATCTACAAGGATGACCTAAACTAATAGTGACTTCTCATTAGGGAAGCCTCAAATGGAAAATTGTTTCAAAATTTCTTTTAGCAACTCTAATTATTTATCTAATTATCATGTAGCTGACTTTCTATAACACTTATGTTTTACATTCATGCTTTTACATAAAGTTATTTGATGATCATGCGTGTCTTATGGATTAGTTTCTATCATCGTAAGTACTACTGCGCCTCCTTTTTTTTGCCCCTTATGTTACTTGGATGTGTTGACTTAATATGCTCCATAATACAGATTCTTCTTGCAACAACATCTACTGATGGAAAATGTCGAGTTTTTTCCACCTTTATAAAAGGCGTCGATTCAAAGTATGTTTCATGTGCTTTTTTAGAGTATTGTCTTTTCTTGAGTTTCTTTTTCTTTTGTTTTGTATGTTCCCTTTTCCTGCTATGGATCTAAGCACTAAATCGTTTGTATTAATGCCCATGACCAGGGACTCAAAAACTGGCACTTCTTCAGATTCCAAATTTGGGGAGGTTCGATTTCTTATCTTTTGCTTTTATGGGAGAATTATCCTCTGTTTTCGAGTTCAATGACATTGGAAAAGAAAGAATATCAAGGAATCAGTAATCCTATATAGTCTCATTTTGTTTTACTTCAAAATTGAAGGAATAAGAGATATCCTTTGCTCAAGCTATTTATAATTTGTCAATTAGACAATTTTACCTAAATGAATTTAAAAGCTAACTATTAGATTGTAAAAGGATACGATATGAAATTGAATTAAATTATCCTTTCCTTTAAACCAATTAAACCAATCAAATATAGAATATTAAACCCACTTTTTCTCGTTTTTAAAATATCAAAACACAAAAAATTGCTTAGTCTTTCTCAAGAGGCTATATATCAAACTTTTATTTGCAATATTGTAAAATATAAATGTCAATTCAATGCTTAGTAAATATGAAATCAACTATTACATACTATAAGCTGGCTCATGAATCATGAGCTTGCAAATGAAATGGCTTATGAGCTTTAACTAGCCAAGTATCCTTCATCCCTGGCACAATTGCTTAGCTCATTTAATAAGCAAGCCGAACTCAAACGACCTTTTACTGAGCTGAGCTTTGAGTACGTTGCAAGCTGCTTGATTCTTTGGCAGACCTAATGTTTTCTTACAACTTTAAGCCAAATAATTTGTGTACTCTACTGGCCAACTTAAGGTTTGAGTATCTCTATTGTTCTAGCACAGATTGAGATGTGGAGCATTTAGAAAATGCAGTGCATTATGTCCAACAAGAAGTGAATGAGTGTATAGGTTGAAATGACCATCCATCTCCTGAAAAGTATAATAGAGAATAATAGCTCTGGCTCCTTACCATTATGATGGTAGAAGTAATTGAGCTTAACTGCTTGAGGAGTCAAAAACATATAAAATGTGATAGTGCACATGCCCAGCCCAAGCCTACATGTGTAGTTCATTTGTGACGATTGTTTAACTTGATGTGTTGTTCTTGAATTCTTGTGCATCTTTTGTTGAATTAAAATACATGGCATATAAACTTTGAACTTTAGGCCATTCGTTCAATATCTAAAGTTTTTTGGCACTCTCTTAATTGCGTATATTAATTTTATTAATGAAAGGATTTCGTATGTTCTTGACATATTTTTATTTTTCAAGGCACTATATAAAATGCCATGCAAGATATCTGAATGCTTGATTTGTTTTGTCGAAAAACTAAGATTGTAAAGATTTTAACTTGAGTAGGTCTACTTATTGTGTGCTGACTCTCAAATATCTATATATGTCACTTTTTGCGATGTTTTTATTTGTAATAGATATCTTTATCCAAAACTTGTTTGATAGATGAATTGCTGCCTTTTTGTATAAAGTTTTTGCTTCATCCTTTTTTATTTGCTGATGCTGCATCGTGATAATTTTATTTCCCTCACATTTCTTGTTGAACAGCAAATTATTCAGCTTGATCTCTCATTTTCCTGGGCATTTGGTGTGAAGTGGTCACCAAGTGGCAAGACATTAGCATATTTAGGTTAGAAATATCTCTCTAATTTATGCTATTTGCAAAGATGATATTGGTATCACATGCTTGCTGTGATATTATTGGTAGTCTTATGAATTTTATTGTTATCTGTTACGTTTTGTTTTGCAGAAAACTTATACTAGTTTATATGACGTTGCAAGTTGTTTTATAGTTGTAATTGCCGGAAATCAATGAAAAAGCCCATTTTCACCTGACTTTCATCTGTTTATTCATTTATATTAAGTTTCTAATGATAAGGAGATAAAACTCTTGGGTGTCAAATATATTGGAACTGATTTGTGTTGACTTTTCTTGTATGTTTTCCTTGTACTGTTTTACAGGTCATAATTCTATGATTTACTTTGTTGACGAAGTTGGTCCTTCTCCATTGGCCCAAAATGTTGCATTTCGTGATTTACCTCTCCGTGATGTGGGTCAGCATCCACTGTTGCTAACCTTTTCAAGATTTTGGTTATTTTATCAGGCATTTGTGACTAACTTAATGTTGATCTATGAATTGTGGATGTGTTGCTTGTTTTCAGGTCCTATTTGTTTCTGAGAAAATGGTCATAGGTGTAGGGTTTGATTGCAACCCAATGGTCTTTGGAGCAGATGAAAGAGGAATATGGTATGTTTGAATTTCGAAAAAAAAGGGAAAATAGAAGATTATCTCTTAATTCTTTGGACTTGGGAGAGGAGAGTTGCTTGAGATGAAATTTTGATGTGTAACCTTTATTTTATACATGTCAGACTTGCTCAACTATTGAATTTTTGGTGCTTCAATTGTATCACTTTTTAGACTGGTCCAAGCAATGCATTTATAGTCCTGTGTTCCTGTATATATGTATGGTTTAATTTGTAATTTTTGTTTTCTGAAAGTCATTTTATTTCACTGTCGCAGATATGCTTTCTAGTTCATATATAGTGTTGATGCATGATGACTGATACTGTTTGCACAAAAGGACAATTTTCCAAATGGTTCTCATATAAACTTGTTTTTTTGGCTTTTTGGTTGGGCCATAGCATTGATTTTGGCAAACATTGAGGGTTTGTCAAAAGTTGATAACTATTTGCCAGCTTGCGTAGACTCCTCGCATCCATATATATAGGGGTTTTGGGGAAGGCGAGAATTACTACGACTTCTCTAATCAATCTGATGGTTATGGATAAGCTAGCTATGTTTTTCCAGTGACATTTTTTTCTCTGCTATGCAGAACAAATGAAATCCTTTGGTTTTTTTGTAGGAGCTTTATCAGGTTCCTTGGTGAAAGAAAATCATCATTTTCAAGCTCAAAATATGGTTCACAGGTATGTGGGAATTTTTATAAATTTGTTATCATAATAGAGTATTTAATTTTGTACAGTTTTTTTCCCCCTCACATAGTTAACTGAAAATGGTTGCTATATGTAATATGAAGAAAGATAATACTTGTGTCACTTCTGGAATTCTAAAAGCATTCACTTTTATTCATGTTGTAAATGTCAGTTTCCCCTATTTATAAAACTAGCTAGTTGCTTATATTGATTGCTCATAGATTTTGGTGTGGAATGACTTGGGAAAATTACGGTTGAAAGATGAGTGGCAGATCTAATTATTTTCGCAAAAATAAGAAAAAGAAAAATAAAGCAACAAAATATTAGCCTTTCACTAGCAAGATCCAAAGAAAGCCTTACACTTCAATTCGGAATGGGATTGATATTTTTATCTAGCTAGTCATAGTAACTAGCGTGCTATATGTTTTATAGTTAATCCAAAATTCCAGAATTTACTTCTCAGCAATGCACTTTACGTGCTTCTACTGAAATCTGTACTTTACTGAGCCAGGTTTATTTGGTAGCCTAATATGAGATTCGCCTAATTCCTCTTCTTCATTAAATTACCTGCTTATAAAAATGATACTCTAACATGGGTATGGTATGTTCAGAAAAGGAGTTTCCCATATCATCCATGTTTACTTATTAGAAACCCCAAAATGCACTCTTTATATTTTTTCTTTATAGAAGCTTTCATTTTAATGTCCTTGAAAATTTAATTTAGTGAGAACTGATTTAATATTTTGTAAATTAATAATTTCATTAAAAAATAGTTCTAACCAATATATGTAATCTAAAATAACAATTTTCACTGAAAAGGGTATTTTTGTAATTTTTATATTTAACCTTACTTTCCATACTAGGTATTTTTATAATTTTTATATTTTAACCTTACTTTCCATACCTTCAAACCAAACAATATAACATCACTAAACCTCATTTACTTCCTCCCAAACATAAAATAGCATTACCTTACCTACCTTGCATAACCTCATGTCCTCACCTTACTTCAATGAGCTTTCTGTCACCACATCGAAACAGCCTAACAGAAAAAGGTTGCTCGGTGTTCTTGTCAAGATTCTGCTGAAAGTAATTGCGAAATTCACTTGATTAGAATTTTTTGCATACATGCGGTTATAAAATTTAAAATTGAAGCACTCGAAATTAGCTAAAAGCTCAAGCACTTTTGGTGCCCCCGTCTACTTTTCAAGAACTTGGCAAGCTAAGTTTATGATCCCCAATAATAGTTTAGTTGCTATTAAGTTCATATTAGGAGTTTGGAAGCAGTTGCTATTTCAATCACTTAACTGGATAAAATATAAACCGGTTCACTTCTTTTTTGCCCTCATGTTTTTTTATTTTTTTTATTTTCATTGTTTTTGAGTCTTTTGTGATGCCAATGGTCTAACATTATATTTATTTTTTCTCTCTTACCAGTTTTCTGAAGCGTTTGGAAAATTTTATAGCCAATCAAAGGTTGCAGGGAGCAATGATGCTGATCCTTCAAAATCACATGGGGGCATTCATGAGAACTGCATAAAGTATTTTATTACTTTAACTGCTATATTTTTTTCTCCTGTTATTGGTTATTTTACTTGGTTTTCTGAGAAGTTACTCCTGCTTTGTTCTTAATGCTTGATCTTTTGACATAAATGGTCCTGCTAAAGTGTTAAAGTTCTGATGAAACATTTTATGTTGGTCTCTTCAAACTCTTCATGGTTCCCAAATCCATTTTTTTTTCTACCTTCCCTCCATAGGCATGCCCATTTTGCCATTTGGAGTGGGAAGGAGTTAAATTTGGTTGACTTTAAATCTTGAAGTCTTTAAGGTTTGATGAAGATATAATACTACTACTTTTATTGGAGATTTATCTCATGATTACTATTTTTATTGGAACTGTAGTTGTATCATGCCCCTTGGGAAAGCAAAGAGCTCTAGAAGCCTGCGCTTCAGCACTTCAGGTCAGTGAAAAGAAATAAATGCCAATCCATTGTCCAAATCTTTGTTACCTATATGCAATGGTGAGCATTCATCTTAACGGGTGTAATCGAACAAAGCAAGTTGATACTGTTCAGAGCTTCAGCTAACTTGGTTAGAAGACTTGAGGCTTGAAACTTGACTGGACTTAACTCGATTACCATTAGAAAAATAAGCAAAATTTTATAGTATTAAACTAAAACTTGATGATATGGAATGAGCTCGAGTTTGAACTTAAATTAGTATGTTATTACATTATTATAAAATATATTTAAACCTATATGAAGTTCAGATAAAGCCACTCTAGTCGAGTATTATAATATTTCAATTGGACTTCCTAGAACTTGAGCTTTCCTTGATTAAGATCGAGTCAAATTCGAATATTTGGTGAGTTGAGTCCATGCAGCTTGACTTAATTGAATCCTAATTTATGTATTATGCCAATTTTATTTTACAGGATTGGATGGAAGGCTGGTTATCTGGGATTTGGAGAACGAGCAAGATCTGTCTGAATATTTGTAGCTTTTTGTCCTTTTCATTCTTGTACCTTTCTTATATATCGGATGTTCGATTTTGCTTTGTATATAGTCCTTTGGATGTCAATACTAGGTAATTCTTTGATGTCTTGTAGAAGTTGAACTAAATTCTAGTAGTGGCTTTTTATTGAATGCCCAAATCAAAAAATGTTTATTTTGTTTTGAAATTGAGTTTTTCATTGTGGAATGAAAACTTAGATGAAAAATGTTGTTCCTACTATTTAGCCAAGTCATGATTGAAATTTGATTTCATTAAATTATTCAGTCATTTCATTCAATGCTGTTATAAAGTGTCAATATAAAGTGTCAATACTGTTATAAAGTGTCGAGGTAAATAATCTATAATATTTGTACTTTTGAGTTTCATGCATTGAGATGGTCGAAATGATGATTCTGTTTCTTCGGCAGTAACTTCGTTGTGTGTGGATAGGAAGTATGAGTTTTAATTGAAAATCAAAAGCGTTGTTTTGCTTGAATTTCAATTTATCAATGTATGGACATACTGATAATGCATGATAATATTTGAAATATAGTGAATTAAAAATAAGCAGATAAAGGTGTATCACTCGGAGGGGAGTTCGACCCTAGCTTCATTATCGATGATTCTAGGTTGTGCAATGCATTCTTATAAGTTCCAACTGGTCAGTTTGGTCGGAGGCCCGTTACATAGGCTGAAATATGTAGGTATGCCTTCGTATATTGTTTGTATGAGGATCAGGGTGTATAAAGTTTTATCATTGATCAAGATGGTAGGGTTTTGGGGTGTTACTCTTAGAGTGGATTTACCGGTTTGCTGGCTGATTTTGGGTTTAGTTTTAAAAATTGGTTTTGTGATTTTGTCGGACGAGACGAGCTTAGTTTACTAAACGGATTGGGCTTAAGGTATGCATAATGCCGGAGGATTAGGTTTAATTGACAAAGTTTGAGTTTGAGTGATTATACCCTCTCGGATTAGAGCTCCACGGTAAGTTGTTGACTAAGGAGATCAAGTCTTTCTCCAAATATAAGGTAAGGTAGGGCACGAGGACCCGTATTGTAGTCTTATAATATTGTTAAATGATGAATTATTAATCAATCGCTAAATTTAATTAATAATGAATCGCCTAACTAGTAGCTTTGACTTAAGAAATGTTAAAGTGTGATTAAAAGTCAAAAGGATTGACTTTTTGAGAGCCAAGTCGGTTTTTAAACTCAACCAAGGAAGATGAGCAAAGTTAGACTTTATGATCGTAGAATCGTAAAAGTGAGAATGAGAGTTGTTGATACTTGAGAAACACTCGATCAAGCAAATAGAGGTGTCTTGAAATGAGGGGGAAGTGTGTCGTTTATAGGCGAAGGAGGTGGCTAAGCCAGCCTGGTCGGCACTCATCACCCCATTATCGGTGTTGGAGGAGGGTCCTGGCAGTAGTCTGATTAGCGTTGTCGTTAGGTTGGTCGGTGTCGATCCTGGCTAATTACTAGAATGCCCCTCCCCTTTGGTTTCTAGATTTTTGGGCTTTCAGGGGTCCGTTTGAGGCCGAAATGACCTCCGATCGACATAATTCTCACGTTGTTGGAACCGTAGTAGAATTTTCTAGAGCTTAGTGCTAAAATCATGGTCAACAGTTTGCTACCTTTTAAAGATCGGAGCTAATCAAGGGCCTGTCTGTCAGACCCGATTTTAGTACTTGTAAAAGTAAATGTGTCTGGAAACTATACCTCAACGATTGTGGCAATGTCTGGAACATCTTGTGTGAGTCGCGTTTGATTTTGAGAAAATTTTTCTAGAGCTGGTATGGTTTTTTTGATTTTTTGGGGTTTTTCTGTAGTTGTCTATCAGATCAGAATGTCCGACTAAATTTAAAATTTTGTTATGGATGTTTGGACTATGATCATTTGTTGATCGGAGTTGGGATGAGTCCTGAAAGGTTTGTCTGGGTAGGGGCAAGGCTCGTCGTCCTTATTTCTTATAAATAGGGGAGGGGGGTGACCTCATTTGTCACACCTCATCATTTGCTCCCCTTTTCTCTTTACTAGAATTCTCTGAAGATCTTTGCTTTCTAGAGGAGATGGCTCAGCAATAAAGGCGTGCTCCTTTGACAACTTCTAACAATGCTGATTTTATCTTGAAGGATCGGGAATCTCATCTTTCAATCGTTGCAAAGCACGATACTTTCGTTGACTAGTCCTTATACTTTCATTTATTGCACTTTTACCCCAGAATCTTTCCTGTTAGATTTTAGGTTTGACTTTGTCTCTGATTAAAGACGTAGCCTCCTTAGACCCTGTAGGTGGTCTCGATCAGAGTTTGATTGTACTTTACCATATGGTCCCTGATTGTTGGGAAAATTACTATTGTGCCCTTATACCCTGTTTTGGTTCAGATTGAGGCTTTGACCTCCTATGACCTTGTGGTCGGTCCTAAGAGGAGTCTGATCGGTCTGAATACCCTAGTAGTTGGTTTGAATACCTTGCTATGAGTCTGAATACTCTGCAGTTTGTCTAGAATAGGTTTGAAAATCTTGATTGTTGGTATGAAAATCCTAGTAGTTGATCTAAATACCCTAGTAATTGGTCTGAATACTTTATTGTGAGTTGGAATACTCTGTAGCTTGTCTAGAATTGGTCTGAAAACTCTAGTAGTTGGTCTGGATACCCTGGTAATTGATCTGAATACCCTATTGTGAGTCTAATAACTTTGATAATTCCTTTATTTAATGTTAGTTTCGCTGCATATAACATTTTTCGCTGTGGTGTCTGTCAGTGCGTTGGCTAAATATGCATATAGGAATTTGAACTTGAACTAATATTTGTACTTTTGTGTGTGTATGCGCATACTTGACAGGTGAGAGCCCATTCTAGAGGAGGATGAGGGGATCTTAGTGTAGTGGCAGGGGTTATGCAGAGGTACCCTATTGTCGTTGAAATGATAACCCCTACTAGTTTACACTATCTAGTGATGATGAAGAGTGTCCATGGCTACTTCTGCTTATGGAGGGCACTAGCAAAGAGATGGTGGGAAACCACTGATACCTTCCATATAGCTATTGGAGAGTGGACCCTTACACCCTTCGAGTTTGTTGTTCTGACGAGGATCCATTTTGGCTCTCGCCCATTAGACGTAGACTCTTCCATGCTAACGCCTGAGCGTTTCATAGATCTGCTGGGTTTTACTCCAGAGCTTGGTACCTGCGGGTCATACCATCGTAGTACTTTATGTGACTAGCTGAGAGAGCTGAGTCGAGAAGGGGGGAGAGAGCCACTATTGATTGGTTGACCCGTGCTTCCCTCCTTTTGATCTTAGAAAGCACGATTGTGCATGACTAGGCAGATCACATAGATCTTTCCTTTGTGGAGTCCCTAGTGGACTTGAGGTTGCTTAGAGAGTATGACTGGGGCAGCTCTCTTATGGTGATGACGTACAATGACATGAGCAAATATAGTCGTCGTGGCTGAATTGGGTTGGGAGGTACTGCGCATATTTGGGAGGTACATTTTTCTCGAATCACTTTCTGCTTGCGTATTCTTTGAAATTGACTATTTTCATGTTGAAACCCGACTCTTATTTTGCAAGCCTGGGCTGTCTTTTTCCTTTCATCGCTCTTGTGTTGACTTAGGATGTGCCTCTGGAGATTCCGGTGATGCTTCGCTTCAGGACAGCTTTGATAGGGCGGCATACTAGAGAGGATCATCTAGCTTTGAGGAGGAGCTTCAATGAGCTTCCCATAACTCAGGTGTGTGCTAAGTGGCTCATGCATCCTTTCTCTAAACCGAGGTTTGAATTTTAACATCTGGGGATGTCTCCTCTTTGTAGGTGAGGATTTGCATTTTTCAACAAACTTGGACTATGATGCACAGTTGAGTCCTTTTGAGGTGTGGGTCAATCAGGCAGTACTATCTGGCTAAGCAGGTCTACCATCAGATCGTGGGCCTATATCGGATCCTGGCCAACCCTGTAACGCCCTGACTTCAACCACCAGAGGAATTATCTGCTTTGGATCAAGCCGGTTCCATCCCATACTAGATCGGCAAGACCTACACGATTTTGTCCCGCAAGTGTAATGGAAACTTCCCAAGAGGTCACCCATCCTAGGATTTTTGTCAAGCGAGCACGCTTAACCCTAGAGTTATTACAACTCTCCAGCCATTCCACCAAAAGGCACCTCTAATGATTAGTTACCCCCTTTTCAATATATGATTCGATTCATTCCTGTGTCCCGCATTCCACCACCTTAACTAGCTTGCCATCGTAGAAGCTCGCTAGGAATCCTCTCTACCCACCCTCTTAGGATCGCTTTGCCAGGTCGGGATGTCACAGGCCCACCAGCTTTCGCGTGGTTCATCCTCAAACCATATATCTATTGGAGGGGGTCAGGCTCTGATACCAAATTGTAACGCCCTGACTCCAACCACTAGAGGAATTGTCCGCTTTGGATCAAGTCGAATCCATCCCATACTAGATCGGCAAGATCCGCACGGTTTTGTCCCGCAGGTAAGATGGGAACTTCCTAGGAGGTCACCCATCCTAGGATTTTTGTCAAGCGAGCACACTTAACCCTGGAGTTCTTCCAACTCTCCAGCCATTCTACCAAAAGGCGCCTCTGATGATTAGTTACCCCCTTTTTGATATATGATTCAATTCATTCCTGTGTCCCGCATTCCACTATCCTAGCTAGCCTGCCATCCTAGAAGCTCGCTAGGAGCCCTGCTCTACCCGCCCTCTTAGGATCGCTTTGCCCGGTCAGGATGTCACACTCAGCGCATTGATTTTATCACGTGCATATTAAGAACAGTGGGTGCTACTTGAAGATCAGAAGCTTAGCATCAGAGTTGAAGATTATATTTTGGGTAGATTATGTTTTTAGATTATATGGCATGTATAACAATAATTTAAGGAGATGTAAAAATAATTAAGTTATGTATATTAAGTAAGTTAAATAATTATTGATTAAATATATTTTATGGTTGAGTGTAATATTATACTCTAAGTTAGGATGTATATTAGAACCATAAATATGATGATATTTATGATGAGTTAGATTATTTGATTGAGGAGAAATTATAAAAGTGTTATGACTTGTGTTGATTTGGATTTTGATGAGGTTTAGAAGATTATAATTGGAAGTGCCTTGTTTTTCATTTGTTTGGCAAGAAAGAACTCAGTGTTGCGCTGGTGCCTGCTATCATTGGTCGATACCGCCATAGGTCCAGTGGTTGTCTGATATGATGGTGAAATTAGAAGGTGGATGCGATTTGGGTTACTTAGGGTTTTTGCTTTTTTTTTCCAAAATGGAGAGAGAGAGAGAGAGAGAGAGAGAGAGAGAGAGAGCAAGAGAGAGGAATGAGTTTATGATTTTTAATTTTTTATTTCTTGTAAACAAAGAGGAAAGAAATCGCCAAATTGGTAGGTAAAGGAATTGCACAAGTTATTGGGTTAAATAAGGTTTTTACTCGATTCATTCGACCCGAATGAGATGTATAAAATTGTTCAGTTTTCTAGCCCAACCCGAATTGACAGACACATTATAACCCTACATTTTCGATCGGGTTGTTCAGGTTTTGTGGTTCGAATTGAGACATACTATATAGCATCCAACACAAAAAATTATGATTTAAAAATGAATGAATGTTTAAAAATATACTTATGCTTGAACACAAATGGCAATTATGCAAGTATTTTAGGAAATGGGCATCTACAGTTATGCACTTCTGCTGAAAATTAGGGGAAAAAAACACACAGTTTTATTCCAAATTAATCCATCAAATATTATGGTAATTTATACTTTAAAATCTTAAAATTTTAATATTATCAATTATTTTACAAATGACGCCCAAGTATTTTAGATAATAAATATAGTAAAGTAAAATACTTTATTATGTAAGCAAAAGCATGCCAAATACTCTCCATAAGAATACATTTAACTACTTAATATTTTCAAACTTCACATGAATTCTAATTTAACTATATAAATTTAAAAAATGCAGTTAAAGGTAAGTATATAAAAAAAGTTAGAATGCGTATTTAATTTAGAACTGTTGTATTAATTTGTTCCTGATCTTCATATTGAAAGTTTATTTAATGATATTGATTGCTGAATTCAAATTAATAGCTAACCAAAATCAACCTAATGACAGCCTTGCTCTCATAAAGTCCTACTCAGTAGATAGATCAAAGAACCACATGCATAAAGCTATAAACATTTGCAAATTAATCTTTCTTTAATATAAAAAAATAATTTAAAAAAAGAAAAAAAATGCAAATATCTCTTTCCTTGCAGATTTAAAATGACAACCAAGAACCAAATTAAACCACAAAAATGGAATCATCAATAACTCAACAATATCATTTAAACTATCACAAAGAAAGAACTTATAAAGATTGATCATGGCAACATAAAAGGAAAGAAGAAGAAGAAGACGCACATCTGTAACCCCTAGAAGAAAGAACTCAGTGTTGCGCCGATGTCTGCTATCGTTGGTCGGCGTCGCCGTAGGTCCGGTATGGTGGTGCGATTAGAAGGTGGATGCGATTTGGGTTACTTAGGGTTTTGGCTTTTTTGTTCGAAAGAGTCAAGAGAGAGACTGAGAGGGAGAGATCAATGAGTTTGTGATTTTTAATTTTTTTTATTTCTTATAAACAAAGAGGAAAAAAATTGCCAAATTGGTAGGTAAAGAAATCACACAAGTTGGATTAGGTTAAACAAGGTTTTTACCCGATTCACTTGACCCGAATGAGATGTATAAATCTCTTCAGTTTTCTAGCCCAACCCGAACTGACAGACCCATTATAACCCTATATTTTTGTTCGGGTTCTACAAGTCAGATTGTGTTTTGAACATTCCTATTTATTGTTATAAAATTAAAGTTGAGAGAGTTTTAAGTGACAAATTAATGTTTTGAAATGATAAAGTGATTATCCCTTAAATTGAGGGACTATGACTGAAATAATCCTATAGGCCTTCGATTATGATGCGAGTTTCGGCAAACTGCATCTTCTCTAATGCCTTAGTATTTTTTTACATGCTCAATATTTGTATCAATACTTATGCGACAAGCTTGAATTATATTCACATATGGTTATTATGGGTTGAAAAAATCAGATGAGTCGCATGTCATCATCATCTCAAAGAAATAATTGAATGAATGCCTAGCATAGGATGTAGATCCATCACGTGTGCTGAAGGACGTTGCAGAAGTATTAAAAGTAGGTACTATGTATTAAAGTGGTATTGCCTTATTCATTTAGGGAAAAGAAGTATTGGTTTTTTGGGTTGCCATCATTGAGTGTAATGAGTGTTTAATGGGATTTCTAATGCTGCAGATAATACAATCCACTCAGGTTGTGGTGCAAAAGATGATGTGATGGGCATATTAGCATGATAACCTTCATAACAATTATATGTCATATGGGAGGGACTTGAGGTATATGTCTAGCCTTCACCTCTGTTATTCTTTTGGTGTTTGAATACAAGGAAACTCTATAAATTGAGAGGCAAGTTGGAGCATAGGATGAGTTTCGGTACAAATTTCTTTGTTCATTGCACCGAAAATGCAGTACGCCGAAATTCGGATTATAATGGGAGGCCTCTAATATATGCCATAGGAGGGCACATATGTCTACATTAATATGACTAATTTTTCACATATTAGTTATTAAAACTTTTTTAACATAATATAATACAAGTTTTACTCGAAGTATTTTATTACTCTTGGTAATTTATAACTGTATAAGAAAACTTATATTTTTATTACTTAACTTAAAATATTTATGCACCAAATCCACCAAATGATATGTGTTTTTTGGTAAAAAAAAAAAACTTTGTAAATAAATATTTTTTTTTAGTGACACCATTAGTTAACTTGGTGAATTCTTAACAAAACATTATTCTCTCGTGCACTTTTTGTTGACTAGTGATCACATCCTGTATTTGCACTAAAATCACCAAATGAATTGTGTGCCTTAGTGGAAAAGCCATTTGACAATTTATATTTTGTATTGAAACCAATAATTTAATTGATGGTTTCAATATAAAATAAAAATGATTGTTTATTCATCTAAATACTTTTTGCCGACTGCTTATTAGTACAAGTCATTTTTTCTATTGCACTTGAATTGCCATTTGAATTAGTAATTTTAACACTACATTCTATCTCCATGGTAGGACAAACATTAGATTTGTAAATAGTTTTTATTTAACATTAGATTTGTAAATAGTTTTTTCAAAAGCATTATTTTTGTCAAAATCCCAATTTCTTTAGTTTTTCTTTTTTCTCCTTTCTCTACGGTCTTCTCCCTTTTCTTTATTTTTTTAATCCAAAATGTATTATTGTTTGAAAGTGTGGCAACCCTATGTTTTTTTTATATACACTGTCTGTTGACTTCCTTTTTTTGTTAATTAGGAGTGAGCATTCGATTAATCTAAATTAATCCAAATCTAATAACTGAATCCGAATATATGATTTTCATTTCATGATTGCATAATTTCCATAATAATTTTTTATTCCTTCAATCACAATGACCTGAAGATGCAAAGAGTTGTGAGTTTTAGGAAGCTAGATATGAAAGACACTATTATAGATGGAGCTTGCCTTTTATTTATTGACGAAGGAATTTGTAAACAACTGTTTTTCCACAGAAGATTCCAAGATTCGAATTGAAGAGGTATGTCTTTCTTTCAGAAAGTAATTTTTTATGTTTACAATATATTATTTTAACGAAGTTGCGTTGATTTATTACATGGTATTCAAAGTTGCATTGAAGTCCACTTACCGTTGTTTTTAGTTTATTTTATTAATTTTATTGCTTTTTTTAGAATAATTAGTTGTTGGTTTCTTTAAACTTTTTTTTCCCTCCTTTCTCTAGAGTCTCCTCTCTTTATATATATTTTTTTCTCAATCTGAAATGTGTTATTGTTTCAAAGACACGAAAACCCCATATTTGTTTTTAATTTTTTTAAATATTTGTTTTTATGTATATGTTGTTTGTTTACTTTTTTTTTTAATATCTAACTACATATTTATCTGCGTTCCACACTATTAAAATTAAAAGTTATGCGTTCATTTATCTATGTATTTTAATCGGTAACTTATTTTTTCTTGAAATTTATTTAATATTAATAGAAAATCAATATACATATATAAATTACTAAATAACAACATAATCATTACTTCTTTTCCTTGGTGCTTGTATCTATCTATGATCTATATCTATTAAAATTAAATGTTATTCCTTCTTTTATCTCTATATTTTAATTTGTTAATTTATTTCTCAAAATTTATTTAATATTAATAAAAAATTAATAGATATATACAAATTTTTAAATAATTATGACTATATCTATTTGTTAAAATTAAAAGTTATTTCTTCATTTATCTATATATTTTAATTGGTTAATTTACTTTTCAAAATTTATTTAATATAACTAGATAACTATTACTTCCTTTTTTCTTTTGTTAGTATCTAACTACTGTTAAGATAACAACTCTTTTAGATAAATCCTTCCATATCTTTATGGTTGATTCATATAAGCTCCTTCTCATTTTACTCTTGACAACTTTATACGATGTAGTTTCGAATTTATTTGTATCAAATTGTAACAAGATTGTTGCACTTTTGTAGTACTTTAGTTTTATAAATTGCACCTGTAAATGATTAAATGATATAAACAAGAATACCTTTCTTCTTCTTTATTTTTGCATGGTATCAAATTTTTCTCAAAATGAGTTCTTCTAGTAGTACTTTCTTTATAAACCTATCTCCTTATCCTTTAACTTTTTCCCATATCAATCTGTCTCTAGCCAGACGTGCATAAATTACAAAAAAATGAATTTGAGAGACATTTTGAAAGTTGAGGTGACAAAAAAACTTTTTTGCGCAAATACAAAGGTCAATTTATGCATTCAACCCATAAACAATAGAGGTGAATTTTTATATTTGGCCAACTTTATAATATTCAATTTTTTTAATGAAATATATACGACCAAATATAAAAATTTTACTTCGACCTGTTAAACTCTTCAAATTATAAAATTGCAATTGCTAAACACTTCAACTTGTAAATTGAATTAATTAAAAGTTAATACTATTATTACTAGAACAAAATACAATATTAGTAAAATCCTTTAACTTTAGGGGCATTTATAGATCTTTTGCATATATATGTGAGGTCTTTCGAGTTTTTTTTAAAAGAACAATGCTCAATTTACTTTTTGAAAGATAGGGCAATATATAATTACCTTAAAATTAATTTTGTATTCAAATACGATCCAAATTTTACATCAAATAATCAAAAAGCTAAATTTTTCTCAATACAAAAAATTTTAATATTTTTAACTAATAAAATTTATTGGTTAAAAATAAATTTAAATGTTTTGTTTCAAATTAAATATTTTTAATTAAAATATTAAATTTTTTTTACAAAAACCGTGTTTTTAAATATTTGATGTAAAATTAAAATGATAATTATAAACAAAGTTGATTTTTAGGTAAGTGGACCATTATCCTTAAACAAGAAAAAAACTAACGAATAAGAAATTAGAAAAAAGAAAAATAAAACTGAAGAGATTTCCGCATACTTTTTTATTTACATCTTATTAATATGTGTTTTTGTTTTTTATTAAAAATTAAAATAACGGTGAATATCGTTCTTTAAATAATAATTAGAGACTCCCTCTCATTCTTTTATATAGATACTAGTTTTTTGTATTACGTGCGTTGCACATTGACTATGCACGTTATGTATTCATTCACTTATCTATATAATATTAAAGCATAAGTTATGTTTAAATTAAAATAAGGGAAAAAAATAATAAGGTCTCTAAGTTTTGACCTAATTATCACATGAGGATCTCACTTTTCAAAAAGAAATTATTGGGTCCCTAAATTTTCATCTCGTTAACAGTATAGTCCTACCGTCCAATAAACCCCTTTTTTGCCGTCATATGAAATTGAAAGTACAAAATTGCCCTCATTCAAATAGAGGGTTTTTATGTTGGAGGGAAAACACGCTTGCAAAGGAAGTTGAATGGTCCTTTGAAAGGAGAGGGCTTTTGCATCTCACAAACAGAGAGCGAGAGAGTTCATTGATGAAATAGGAGCAAAGATTGACGCTTTTCCAAGTTTGAAAACTGTATTGTGAAGAGTTACGCTACAGTTGAAGGATTTCAACAAAAAATAGTATACTTTTCTGTGTGTTTTTGTCAAAGCGTGCTTGAGAAACCAGTTGCCTCTTAAAAAATTTCCATTTAAATGGTAGGACCATGTAATTGGAGGTGGGGTTTGCAATTTCTCCAACTGTTTTACAAGTTTTGTGCAAAATTTATTAAAAAAATTTGTTAACAAGTTTCTTCGACTATTTTGTGCAAAATTTCTTAAAAAATTGTTTAAAATTTATTAATAAGTTTCTCCTAGAGTTTTGTGCAAAAATTTCATCTTCAAGGTTTTTGTAAAATTTTGAAAGTTAGTATATTAATGCAAAATTTTTCTTAATGTCAGGATGGCTTTACTAGCATATTTTGATATCATTTGCACATGTGGAGAAGATGAGAGAACTATTAGCAATATCGATCTAGATAAATATTCGTATTTGACTTTAGTTGACAATGTGTATACGCGGTTTAAGCTAGAAGATGATTTTGTTGAAATTGTTGCTGGAGTAAATATCAAGATTGAGAATGATGATGATGTTATTGTTATGTTTGAGATGTAAAAGGAGAGTGGTGTTGTTCCATTACGCATTAATGCCCAAAATGTTGCCCTAAATTTTGAATGTCCTAAACTTGAGTGTGAGATTGTGAGTGAAAGTGCAGTTGGTGGAAATTAGGTTGGTGCAAATGCAGTTGGACCCTTTAGGGTGAGCAGTGAACCTGGAAACGGACAAACTGTGCATGTAGGTGTTCAAGAGAGTCGAGGAGATAATGTAAATTGTGATGTGGTTGGAAATAGTAATATGAGGCCATCTTTTATATTTGGAGCTAGGATTTGGGATAATTTCTATGAGGTAATGCATTTGAGTTTAGTGACAGCCTAAGGGGTAAAGGGAGGAGGGGTAGACCTCCTTTAAGGGGAAGGGAAAGAGGGAGGGGTGTTGGACTCAGAGGGAAGAGAGTTGGGCCTTATGGAGCAAGATTAAGAGGTAGAGGTAGTAATATTAGGCCTGACAGACCCATTAGCTCAGGCCCAAGAGTGTAGAGTTCCATTAGATCAGGTCCAAGAGTTGAGACTCCTATACTTTCAAGTGGGTTGTACATGGGAGGAGATAGTTTGAACATTGTCAGCAATGTACAAAGGCCTAACACCACTTCACAGCCTAGTACTAATAAGGCCATTTCTTCACAAAGGGACAAACCATCATTTTTTGGTAGGCAATACACATTTAGACAAAGAGAGCAGAGGTATATTCTAAAGGAAACAGAGCCCATTAATGAAGAGAGCAGCACTAATAAGGAGTTTGTTTTGTCAAGTAGTGGAGATGAACATGGTTCAATGGAACTTGAAGCTAACAGTAGTAGTGAGTTTGATGGAGAAAAAAATGGGGAAATAAGTTGTGAGATTGATGGAGATGATTCAGATGGTTTGAGCAGTTTGGGTTCAGATGAATTTGGGGATAAAAGCAATGAGTCTAACGATAATACTTGTGGTGTGAGAAGAAAGAGGAGGAGGAGGTGTTCTTTCAAAAGCATGTGTGCAAACCATTTCAAGCCTGTCAGAGATGATGCAAAAATTGTTTTCTTTATTTGGCAAACATTTGATGATGTTAAAACCTTTAGAGAAGCACTTTCTGACTATGATATCAAAGGAGGGTATGTTTTAAAGAGAACAAAAAATGATGGACGAAGGTTGACAATACATTGTACATCAGATGGTTGTAACTTCAAAATTCATGTCTCAAAGTTAATAGATGGTACCACTTTCCAACTTTTATATATAATATAGATAGTTTCTATTTCGGATGTCCCATTTAAATAGACAAAGTTATTTAATTTAAACTGTGACCAAAGCGCATAATTCAAACTATCTTTATTGTCTTTGTTAACAGCACAGATTGAAAAAAAATACAAAAAATTGACAGATAAGATTCAAATATTGTATTAAATATGATTGAATCACCAACGCGCAACTGCGTTATCTTTGTTTAAATTGCACATTTGTGTTTCGTTTATCATGTGACTACATATTATTTATGATCATATTATGGTATTTCATTAGTTAATATGATCATATTAAGTTAAAAATTTGCATATATATTGCAATGTATGTTCCATTAATTAAGAATAGAAAAGCCATTATGCATTTTGTTTGACATTATATGAGCACACTTTATTACAAACTAATGTAGTAAGAAAGTTGACTAAAAAGAAAAGGACAGGTATCATAAAAGTTTTTTTTTTATTTATAAAAAAAAGGGCTAACTAGGTGTTCTAGTCATTGTTGCCTCCAGCTTGGGCCACCAATTTAAGTGTTGACGTCTCGATTTAAAACACTCTATAGGGCGCACTGGCCACCCACTCCTCGACAGGAGAGATAATATTTAGTCATCATGACTTACGTAATGCGCTCATAAAGAATTGAATCCTGATCAAACAGGCAGATGATCAAGGTCTTAATCACTAGCCACCGCATCGGGTGGTCGGTGTCATAAAAATTGCGCATTATTGGATAATGTTGTTAAGTTGGTGTTAATTAACAGAAAATGGGAGGCGATTTTTGCAATAATTCATCCTTCACTTATGAAAGTAGCTCATTAAAGGTTGACATGAAATGTTTGACTTTCTTCACAAATAATCAATTAATGTGATGTTTGGGCAAAATAGGAACAATTTAGTAAGAAAATTCAGTTAAACTGATTCCGTTATTCTTGTATGTACGGTTTAAAAGAGAGTATAACTAAATAATGATTACGGAGAGCAAGACGTGATTAAATATTATTTTTTTCTGCAAACCAAACGAAATAAGAAATAGAGAAAAAAGGAAAAATGAAATGAAGATATTCTCCGTCTACTTGTAGCTACAGTAGTTAGCCTCGATCTCTCTCATCCAAGAAGATAGAAGGCGTGATGTCTCGCAGTATCTCATACATAACTGCCTCTCAACTTCTATCCGTCAAACGCCGCCCCAATATTGCCATCATCGATGTCAGGTACATTCCGCACTTCTTTTCTTCTTTCCTATACCCACTTTCTTTTATCGGATGTCACCTAATCTTTTAATTTTGGGATATTTAAGGGATGATGAGAGGAGTTATGATGGGCATATAGCTGGGTCACTGCATTACGCGAGCGACACTTTCACTGATAGGATATCTCATCTCGTTCAACAAGTCAAAGGGAAAGATACCCTTGTTTTTCATTGCGCTTTGAGCCAGGTTTTGGACTTATTTTTCAATTATTCTGTTTTTTTGGTTTTGTATTCTTTTCAATTTGCTTATTTGATGTTTTTTCGAGAAGTGAATATCATATTAACCCTTGGGGTATAGAAAAGATTGAAATCTTTGGACTTTAATATGCTCATCAATTAATTATGTTAATCTTATTGATTATTGATGATTTACCATGAAATATAAATGATTGTTAGAAATTTATGTCAGGATTTTGCCTAGCTTCAACGTTATCCTGGTTGATTGCCCTGAATGTAATCTGCAATGATAAGAAACAGTAATTGGTAGTCAGATTGGTTAGATTTGTATGTAGGGAAAGCTGGTGTGGATGTTGGTTTTTTAATGGGTAATTTGAGCAATTCATTCAATTGCATTGGAAGGACAAAGGCTCAATATGATATTCACCCCCTTTTTACCCATCCAATCAAACCCAAAAGTTAAGTTTGAAGCCAAATTGGCAACTGCCTTTATATTTTCTTTTTCAGATGAATTTAACCCAGTCTTGCTTGCAAATAATTAAAAAATATTTTTAACATATTTTTGAAATTATAAAAAATATTTAGAAGTCCAAAAGTGGAAAACAAAATTAAGAATAGTTTAAGCAAAGTTGAACTAAGTAATTTTATAATCAAATGCTTCAGAATTCAAATTGATCGGTAGGAAAAATATAGATTGGTTAAACTAGTTGAAAATTCTTGTAATAGTCACAATACATGTTGGAAGACTAGAAGAAAAAAAGAGAAACACTAGCAGAATTCTTGATAACAATGGTGAACTTTGTGAGAGAGGCTATTGCTAGAATGTGAATATCTTAATTGTGTTATAGATGTCTATGATGATTCTTGATCTAAAGCCAATCAAGCACCATTCATATATAATTCCATATCTGATAGGGACTAGATCTGTTGATGTGAGCTAAGAATTGATTTTGTTAATTGGGTATTGGTAAAATATTATTTATCAAATAAATTAATTAATTTTTCATTAATTTATCAAAAAAATTGCTTTAGATTGACCCAAAAATAAATATATAAATACGAGCTTGGCTCAAGTGTCTATTTTGGATCTAACTGGAAGGTCTGAAAAATATAAAGTTCAAATTGAACTTTTGTTCACATTGAAAAATTATTTTGTGTTAGTTGTGTGGGTTGGCAATGACTTGGACTTGCAATTGTAATATAAGTGTCCAGGCATGAAATGGTTTAAGGCATCTCAAATAGATGATGAAGATTTACCTCATAATTTTAGGGTTTGCAGCTATAGGTCTCAATTTGGCTGCATTTTTTGAGGAAAGATATGGTCAAATAATTTTGTTATAGGAATAGCTGAATAGGAGCATGTGAACTTTCCACTGCTTTGCGTAATAAGTTGACTAATGATGCAATATCCTTAAACAAAATATACAAGAGAATGCAAGAGGCTTTGTTGCAAATGACATATCATATGCTGAAGTTGATTAAAGATGCAATATCCTAAAATAGGTAAATGCAATAAAACAATGGGGCAATTACTATATAGTCTCAGATCTTGTTCATATACACTAGTAAGGATCTTAGTTTCAAAATTAGACTATTTAGTCCCTGTATTATAATTCTCTTATACTATAAGATCCAACAATTAGTTTTTCTGTTAAGTGATTGTGAAATGTCAATAGTACCGCTAAAAATAATTACCATATAGTTCCTATGGTTTGTTGAAATACACTAATAAGGACCTTAAATTTTAAAATTTTACACTATTTAGTCCCTATATAGTAATTATCATGCAAGGATGTTTTTGATATTTCATAACCACTTAATGGAAAAATTAACTGTTGGATCTCATAGTATAACAAAATTATAATGCAGGGACTAAATATCATAATTTTGAAAACAAAGTTCTTACTAGTGTATTTGTTAAAAATCTAGAAAATACATAGCAATTGCCCCTGAAACAATGATGGAGTCTTGTATATTCAAGCTGTTATTATTAATGGGGTTCTTTGGTGGAAAGTGAAACACTAGATGATATAGGGGAAGAATATATGACAATTAATTGTCAACAATTGGGCCAGAAGAGTCTGATTTTGGTTGGAAGAAAATAAGAAAACTGGTTTCAAAGAAACCCTTAGAATATGAATTCTGAATTCATAAAGTAAAAAACAATACATAAAATTAATTGCTTCTGTCTTATTTGTATTAGTTTGGACAAATTTAAATTCTATACTGAAAAGTATTTTTAATTAGCTAATACTCCTAGAGTGAATAGTATTCATATTTAGCTACATCGTAAATAAAGAAGGAAAACTAAAAATTATTTCATAATTAATTAATATTCTTTAATTTAATTAAACATCCTAAATAAAGAAGGAAACTAAAAGAAAACTTCTTAATTAGCCTTGAATGCTCCTATATCATTCTCTGCGGGTTTGAAGAGAACTCGGCTTCAATGAGAAAAGTTTAGGCCTTGAGAATAGGATCAATTTGTGTAAACTTCTCCTTAGAATACCATGTGCTTAAGGCTTTTGCAAAAGCAAACATCATCACAAGCCATTCAAATAATCCATCCTTCTTCCGAGCAAGCAAAGTTGGTTTAACACAAAGATTTTTATTTATTTCCACTAGCCTTCTTGCTTGAAGATGTATTTCTACTTCATAGGATACTTGCATCAAATAATCTGTTTTTGGCAATTTAATACTATCAATATCCACAAGCAAATACTTTTCTAAAGAACAAAGATCTTCCTTTGTTTTTTCACTTCTGACATTCTAATCTTCTTCTATTTTTGGGGTAGTAAGAACATGTTGAATAACAATATTTTCTCCTAGGATAAGGCTATCCCAATTTCTTGTTCTTTCTCATCATGATGCTGATTGTAGATTGGCTTCATAAGAACCTTGTTGCTGCATTCACTGTTTTGAGCATTAAAATATGAAACATCTTTCTCCTTTTCACTCTCCTTAGGGTCATCAACATCCATCAATATTGTCATTCCCTAATCTAAATAATCTGATGCATGTAACTTTCCATGAAGATCATCTGCTTCAATCTTCATCCCTTCACCATTCAAATCAAGGGCATGCTAGTGACAACTCTTCCAATCCTTGCGGGTCCAGCTTTATGAAAAGGTTTGCATCCTTGACTTCATCAATCTCAAGATCCTCTTGAATCTTGAGGTATTTGCGGTTGCCTCCTGGAATCTCCACTGGGACTTCCATGGGTTCCTAACACTCAAAGCTTGTACGGCATGGGTCAAATCTTCAATCATTTGCCACATCTCAGCCATCTCTTTTTGTTGGGGCTGATTTCTTCTCTACGTTGATCTCTACCTCTACCAAACATGGTTTAGAATAGGAATATAAAAAATCCTGCAATTTCGGATCTTTCGTGCTCTGATACCATTTGATGCAGGGGAAGAATAAAGGCAAATTAATTCTCAACAATTAGGCTCGAATAAGGTGATTTTGGTTAAAACAAAATAACATAACTGGTTTGAAACCTTAGAATTAAAATTTTGAATTCATAGAGAAAAAAAAAAAGTTACATAAAAACTAATTGCTACTGTCCTATTTATATTAGTTAGGACAAATCCTAATTCGGTACTGAAGAATATTCTAATTAGCTACATTCTAAATAAAGAAGGAAAATTGAAAATTATTTCTTGATTAATTAACGTTCTTTAATTTAATTAAGAATTCTAATTAAAGAAGGAAACAAAAAGAAAACTTCTTAATTAGTCTTAGATGCTCTGGGATCACTATAGCTAAAAGAGCCTCTCCTTTGTGCTTTAGCATTGTGCCTGTCAAAAGAGAATAATGGTTGCATTACCTGTGTGGACTGACTTATGTTTGAGCTTCAATATGCTCCTGTATTTATTTATAAGTATAGCTTTGAAATGTTATTGCCCGTGTGCCTCTTCATGCTTAAATCTTTGCTTTTTAGGACCTGTTAGTCTGATAAGTGCTCCATCTCTACGCACCCCTTGTATTTTTTAGGTACAATAATTTTGGCAATTTATGTTCATAATTATGTACTTGTATAGGAAAGTCTTATGGTCTATGATGCATTGACACAAATATTATGTGATACAAACATGGGACACAATAATTCTTAAAAAAATAGGAAGACATGCCAAGGACAGAGACACAAATACATGTAACAAAATCCACACTTATATTTCTTTAATATATATATAATAATTCTTTATTTTCTATTTTATTTTATTAATATAATATTTATTTTATTATTATGATAGAAAAAAAATGCTTAGAAAAATATTTGACATCAATGTCAATTAATCAAGATTAAAAACAATGTATCAACAAAATTGTTTGTTAATTGAACTTGTTAGAAATATCTAATAATTTGATTCTATTTTCTAATATCAATAGTTTTAAAAAAATATAAATTATTTTTTTATTCCATAATAGGCACTAGAAAATTATTTATTATGAAAGGACCAATAAAAGGCTTTGAAGTGGTTTTGACGCATATGGCATTTTTCTTTTTTATTTTTTTGTTGGACATGGTGTGAAGTGTCCAATACGTGTTGAGCAAGCGTCGGGTGATTGCACATGTTGGATAAGTCGATAAGTGTCTGATGTTGCATACCCCTAATCAGAAGTGTTGTGCATCATAGATTATGTAAATGAACATCCTTTATCGGACTGAATGAGACATTCTTTATGGGACTGAGTGACATTTTATTCCAGAGCCAAAGGCAACAAGTTAGTTGCTACAAAAAGGTCAATGGTCTTCACGTTTTGCAAATTTGTATGAATAGCATTTGATTGTTAGCAAAATCTTGTTTGCAAATGGTATGCTTATGCAAGAAGAGATGTCAGATGGGTTCTGAATCATTTATTTACTCCCGATATGGATACTTTTATTGCTTTGTGAAATGCTATAGATTCAGTCAAAGAACAGTGCATTTATTTCAAATGCTTGCTCCCCTGTCTGTCTTTTTGCAAGGCTTAATGGTAAGTTTTGGAAACTATATAAGCACTAGCTCTGACTGTGATATGGGAAATAAAATAGCTCCCTATTTTTTTCTTTTGCAATCTTTATGCAAGCACGAGACAGACAGATTGAAATATTTGAAGAAATAACAAATTCATTTTCTGCAGGTTCGTGGCCCAACTTGTGCTCGGAGGTTTGCCAATTATCTTGAGGAGATGAAAGAAGATGCAGGAATAAAAAACATAATGGTTTTGGAACGTGGCTTCAATGGCTGGGAAGCAGCCGGTAGACCTGTTTGTCGCTGCAATGATATCCCATGTAAGGCGGAGAGTGCTGAGTAATTCATTTATAAAACACTTCCCCACTTCGGAGGACGCATATAATAATGTAAGCATATTATATCTACTTGCTGTCATATCACAAATCGAGATTAACTTAGTGATATGTAAGGTTTGATTCTGTTTCTCTGTAGTTTAAAGTATCTGTTTCTCTATAGATCAATGTTCAGATGAAGCTGCAATTTTTCATGCATATTTTTGTTGTAGAAATTGAAAGAAATATAAATGCAAGGACTGCGTGTATATTGTTTTTGCTCCATTTAGCTTTGGTGCAGTGGCCTCAAGGCCAAAATTAGAGGAAGGCTTTCATTCTTCCTCTTTACAAACATTAAATGCATTGTTTCAATTAGTGTAGTTAATAATGACTAAGAACGCACAGTTACTCTCTTATTCTTTAGGTTGTACATCACTTTTCCTCCCTCTCTATCATCAATTAGTGTAGTTAATAATGACAATCTCTGGAATAAGAAGCATTAACTAGAGATCTTTCACACAACACTTGAGTCCAAGCTCGAGATGAGAAACAATCAACATTATACCATATTTATGCAAATATGATAACTTCAGAAGAACTTGATGATTTTCATCGAACGAGAATATTATTGGACTATAAAATTATAAAGTTGAGTTTTTTTTATTTCTTTAATAGATTTCTTAGTTTATCTTCTTCTTTTTCCCTTATTTATCTTTTATCTTACAAGGACTCAAAATGAAAATTTTGCATGCCTAAAACCAAATAATAAGATGTTAGAATTTAATTTCATTAATATAAAAAACAATCTTTACAATATTATTATTTTTTATTATAATTAAAAATAAAATTAATGCATATCATTTGGGTTGTGTAGAATGCAAAGATAGTTTCACACAGATGAAAAATGAGTGATTTAATATCATACCGAATGTCCAAAAAGAAATTAATTTTAATTTGTTTACACATGTAAGTAAATTTGTTACATCATGCTGCTAAGTTATAGCCAATTAGTTTGCATTTTTTAATTTTTGATTGACAATTCTGTTTTATGTTTTTTTCTTTTAGGCTCCATTTGTTTTCGTAAAGTAATTTATAAAAAAAATATTTTCTACATTTTTGTATTATTTGGGGCATTCAGAAAAACATTTTCCTGATGAAAGAAAAATTAAATCACTTTCAAAGAATATTTTTTTTTTTTAAAAGGAATGGAGCCTTAGATTAATGTTAAAAAGTACTTTTCATATTATTTTTTATCTTTATATCCACAAATATTTACATTTAGAAATAATTTTTTTTGAAAGGAATAACTTGTTATATTATATAATAACACAAATGTTAGCTATTTAGGGTATAAAAATATAAAAATTTCATAAACGAGCCTATGATCAATAATTTTTACACTCGTTTATGCTGGCTAAATCGATAAGTCCTGTGATCAATTCTTGTGTAATTTTTTCATAACTAACACGATTAATAGAAGAGTATAATTGATATATATTTAAAATTTATTGAAGGGATAAATGATTTAGCACCGTAATTCAATATTAAATTTTTTTTAAATGATTTAAATATAAATAATGGTGTAATTTGCTTTTCACATTATATTTTTTTAGGTTCCAATTAAGGTTTATCAATACACACAGAAAACATTATATATTAATTATTTTGTTCAATATAAAAGGCTGAGGGCTTTTAGCTTGGATGACACAAGTAAAGGTCGCATAACTTGGTTTTAAAGATTGGTCTTATGATTGATTCCTTTATGTGTCACTTTTTTATTTTTTTTTCATTTTTCAATTTAATGAAATCGTTGATTTTAGTGTATCAAATTAAGTGAATGCATATTATCGAACTTAACTTGTATTTGCATATTGATCACCTAACTCGATTAATAAAAGAGTGTAATTGATTTGTGTCTAAAATCTATTGAAGATAGACGATTTAGCAGCGTAATCCAATACTAAAATATTTTATATGATTTATATACAAATAATGGTATCATCAGCCTTTTACGTTATATTTTTTTAGGTTTCAATTAGTATTTATCAATACACACAGAGAGTGCTATATATTAACTATTTTGGTCAAAATAGACGGATGAGGGCTCTTAATTTGGATAGCAAAAGCACAAGTTGTTTGGCTTGGTTATAAAGATTTATCTTAAGATTAATTTCTATTTGTGTCATTTTTTTATTTTTTGCATTTTTCTTCATTTTTTGATTTAAAAAAATTAGAAAACATATGGTTAACAATATATGGGTCAATAATATATATGTGTAGGCATTGGTGAGGTGTTTAACAATGCAATATATATAACTGGATGAAACATTAGATTTTTTTTTTTTTGAGATGCAAAATATATATATTCACTAAAAAAAATGAATGGAAAATAATTAATGCTAGCGTTGGGGATGTAATCCACTTCTTACTTTGTCTATTGCTCTTTAATGAAGAGAGATATAAATTTTAAATCTCTCTAAAATCTATCAATTTTGAGTGAGGACATAAATAATATTTTACATAGCTCTATGAAAATAAACTGAATATTTATTCCTCAGTGATCCCGGATCAACTTGAGCTAAAAACTATTATCTTAAAAACTATATTGATAATATAAAATGGTAAATATATATTGTAATTAATGAGGGTGACTAATATTGATGACTTTTTAAAATTCTAAAGGAAAAGAAAAAAAAAAGAATAAAGCTAGTTATTAAATAACATATGAATTTAAATGAGATTGTGAATGAATGAGAATTATTGAAAATAAGATAAAATTTAATAAAAATATAATAGATAATTTAAAAATTAACTATAATGATACATTGAAAATTTCAAAACAGAAACTATCTTTTTGAAACTGAGTGAATATTATATTTATGTAATTTTAATTTACATTGAAATAATAATAATGATACATTTTAAAGTATTATTTTTAATTTATAACAATTTTATTTAATTATATGTGAATTTTAAAATACTATAATTTTTGAACTTAGACATCTATCTATATAAACCTATGATTCACATCCTAAAACCGGGTTATCTTAGGAGTTCCCTTCCTTCTTGGTACGTCGACTGATTTAGAGAGAATTTACAATCTTCTAAAGCTTATTAAGAGAGAATCCTACAATCTTTGAGTTCTAGGATCTCAAAATCTTTCCTTAAAATTTTGCTTGTGATATTATAGCCTTTTAAACAACCAAACGCTAAAACTAAAACTATTCACTGTCCATTGCAATAACTACCCATTAATAGCTACTCATTATTAGGGATGTTAAAATGGGTGATGGCACACAAATACAATTTATCTAACATTTGAAATAAATGTGTTATGATTGAGATTAAACGGGTTTATATCATAGACGGGTCACTAATTTATGACATATAAATCTGTTATGCCACGAGTTGACACGCAGGTTAAACTGGTTATCTGTTTATTTAAAGATAAAGAGGTAATTTTAGTGTTTTATAAATACTCCAATTAAATTTCTATTTAAAATTTATTGTAGTACTGATATTTTTATTATTTTAATTTATGAATCTCGAAGAATCTATGCACTTTACATATGAAAATTTATTTTTAAATATGATTTGAGTTACATAGGTTAAAAATTAAAAATATTGTAAGCATATTAAGTGAGTCGTATATAAATTAACACGATCCACTTAATTTACTTATGAAATTAGGTAGATTACACAGTTCCGCTTATGATATTAGCCAGATTACACATGTCATTTTCGTGTAACTTATCTAATTTTTATGTTGTGTTAATGTTAATAAATTTGACACTATTATTAAATGGATTGTATTTGTATTGACTCTAATTGCGTTGCATGTTAGGTGAGTCCACGTTGGACCAAACACGTCAACCCATTTTGACACCCAACTTATTATAATAAATAACTTACTTAACCACCCTGCTAATACCCACTAATAAAGAAATTGAAAATAGTATTGATAAAAAACTGAAAAACTAATAAAACCACCCTAAATAGGAGTAAAACTATCCTAAGTCCAGCAGCGCCATAATAATATACCATAACAAATGTAGTACTAAGTATTCATCTCGTCACAAAATACAGACGAGGCGTTTTAAGTATTCACCGAATCTCAAAATACACATTAAACACGAATAACAATGTTTAACACACCTTCTTGAATGCTAGTGTATATGTTAAAGCTCGATAAGGCTTAACCAGCTTTCGAGTGACCACTTAGTTCATTTAGTGGTCCTACTTTGCTCCATTCAAAATTTGAATTTGAAAAATTATCTTTTTTGACTTAAATATTTGTCTCCATCCTCATTTCAATTTGAAGGTCAACCAAATATTGAGATTTTCCAAGTTGTCCAATTCAATAATATATATCTTTGGAATAAAATTATAAAGAGAATAATTATTTTTTTAAGGTGATTAATTATCTCTCTCCAATAATTGAATAGCTCCTAATGAAATATTATAATCTAACTGTAGATTAGTTATATGGAGATACGAATAGTCAGTTTGATATAAACAAATTCAAATTGTAAAACTCATTCGTAAAATTTTTGTTTCATATTTTATACATTTAATTTAAAATATATAATTCAATTAAATTTTTTATAATAGTATTTGAAATATATTTAGAAGTAAAAATTCATTTACTTTTATTTTTTAGCATAATAATTTTATAAAATAATTTAAAAATTAAGAATTAAATTCTTTATATAGTAATACTAATTAAATTTTCAAGCTATATTTATTATCATCTCTTGGTATTTATTTTCTTTTTTCTAGCCTACCTTGTTTGTTTTGCTGTCTTGTTTTTCAATAGGAAAAACAAGATTATATTTGATCTTTTGAATCAATTTAACGCTTAAACTTGTATAAAATGATTAAAAAAAATCCAATTTCATATTTTAGATCAATTTGACCACTGAATTTATTTAAAATAATTAAAAAAAATAATATTTGATATTTTAAGTCAATTTAACATTTATTTCTTCGTTATACTTTATGAATTTGAAATCATTATGATTAAAAAAAATTTATATTTGACATTTTGAGTCAATTTAACCTCTTGTACTTATAATGTGAAAATTATTATATAGACATTTATTAAAATTGTAATTGAGATCGAGCTGACTAATTTATTAAAAAATAATAAATTATAAAATATAAAAAAATGATATATGAAATATATTGTATCCATCTTTACATTGATCGATGATTTTGAGTTTATAAATATGCATTAATTTAAACATTTTAAAATTAACTTCTACCACTAGGTTATCGCTTATATAGGCTTAATTACTAAAAAAAAGCTTAAACTTATGAGTTTTTTTTTCAAAATTGATTTACATAAAGAAATTTTTAATATTATTGCTAATATGTTTTGTTTTAAAACTCTTTAATGGGTTTTAAAGTTGAGTATATGAAAAGTGTTTTTTAAGAAATTTCAATTACAATTATTGTTAATATTGGAAAATTATGATTTTACATATTAATTTAAAAAAATAGCACCACTAAGCAATTTGCTTAGCAATAGTGTTTTCTATACTATCGCTGGAAAAGGATAGGAGAAAGCAGTAGAGTGAGTCCGCTCATTATGGGATTTCTTTAAAAGTCTAGTGTAGATAATATGCTACTGAAGTAGCTATTATATATTTGGTTTCTTTTTTAAATATGTATGATGTATTAAATATTAACAGAATAGCTTTGCATATTTGAGTAGACATATAAATTATGAGTGTATAAGTTTGAAAGTTGTATTCTCCAAAAATAATTAAATTATGCTATGTAAATATTAAATCATGTTTTATACTATGCAGCTGAAGACTTTAGCTGGTCTGTCTTGCCATCTGGTCTGGTTCTTGTCCTTCTTATAAAAGAAAAAAATTACCCTTAAATCCTTATTATTTGTACATGTGCTTTTTTAGAGCATTATCAAGCATCGAATTTCATTCATTTAGTCGGTGGTTGTGTCTACTTTAAGTTCACCAAATTGTGAAAATATATCTAAAGAGAAATTATATACACTTTCTTTACAATGCATAAAAAGCAGTAGCAGTAGTACTTGTAGTTGAATCTTCATACTACTATTTTGCAACTATAACACTTAATTTTAAGCATTTGTGCCAGTTGCTCCATTTGAACCTCCAAAGATGGGTATAAATGGTTTCTTAGAATCTATTGAAAACAGTAAAAAAAAATTATGGTAAGGTTTAGTCAACTTTATCACTGGAAAGACTTGACTTAGTTCAACTGTTCAATAATGATACATGTGGTTCTTTTGCAAGCTGAAGGAAATGCATAAGTTTCTTTGATTTCAGTTGCCACATACAATACATATTTATAAGTTGGATGAAGTTATTATCCTGCTTTTGATCGTTGAATAAATCGTTGTCTTATTTGGTAAAGCTTTGTTGGGATCCGTAAGACTGCAAATTATATTTTTCACATAAGAATCACAATGTGTTGTTTCATGTAAACAACGTTACTTTTTTTTTGGCCCAGGAATGGTGCTCTTTGATTTATTGTCTATTTGTGTTCTTGTTTTCTTGTTTCAATCTCATGAATCACAATATCTAGGAGAGTTCATTGTCTCCTTGTCTTATGTTTGTTAGAGTAAGAGAGAGAAGAAAGTGAAACTAGAGAAAAGCAAAGACATCTCCTTTTTTCTTGTAGTGATTATCTCTGGCCTTTCAGCTATCTAATGACTGTATAGTGAAAGAGCTCATGTGTGGTATAAGTAAGAAATGCAGCAGCACATGATGCAGATGCAGTCCATGAGGGTATCTTATTATCCCAACAACGTGACTACTGATCATATTCAACAGGTTCTTTCTTCTTCTCTTCTCTTCTATTCAAGACTTTTTGTTTTATCTCTTTTCTTCTTCCATTCCTTTTCTCTTTCTTTTTATCTTTATCCATTTGGTTTGTTTCTTTGATTTTGGTCCATTTTGAAGGCATATTTGTTACTTTCACTTATTTTCTAATTCTTTTACTGTTTAGTTCTTTTCTTGCATATGTTTCTTTATCAGTGATACATTTCCAATTATCATTGTAATTTCCATGTGTATTGGTAACAGAGTTTCTTCTTTTAGGTGTTTCCCATTCATCCGTGCTTTTTTCCTCTTTTTATCAACTGTTTTACTGACATTTGGTCAGTTCTAGTAAATGGGTATTTGCTCTTTGTATGATATCTGTTTCTCTTGATCACCAATAAATGGGTTCCTCCTTTCTTCTGATATGGCTTCATCACATGTTGTTTTCTTTTATTTTTATTAGCCTCATTTATATATGTATCTTCCAATAGCAAAACTATTTTCTTACTCAGTCTTCTAGATTTTATTCTTCTACTAAAATGTTAGTTACTGGGTTCTTATTTTTTGCTTCTTTTATAACTTTCTTCTCTATATGTTTCCAATGCAGTAACTTGAAGCTAATCACATACACCAGCTCCTTTTATACCAACACCCTTATCTATATTTTATAAGTATGAAATTTTTGGCGTTTATCGAAATCTTAGACCATTTGGTGATGTCATGTGCGTCGTACACGTTGCTAACTATAAATGTTATATGCCATTCTTCTATTAGTTGTTGTTCTTGGTATTTTTTTTTTGTCGGGTTCCGATAATTGTTTATTTCGTCTTAGATATAATATTGATGGATCTTACTGACAGTATTTTAAATTTGCATGTTGCTCTTCTTTTTGTTCCTATTCAATTTCCACTAGATTGTATAAAAGATTTGGTTGATATTAACTAAATTTGCCGATCAATTACATCGCATGAAAGACTGATATACTGAACGTTTTATTAAATTAAAGAATGGAAAAGTGCTAAGAAATAAATTGTATTTTTTTATCTAAACCTTTTAGTTAAGTGTTTGTGCTTATAGTCAAAATGGTTTCGTGGTCATCTGAGCTACTATTTGATATAACATTTGCACTTAATTTATTCAATTTTTATATTGATCTTAATAGGCATTAAGCATATGAGTGTCCTTGAAATTTGATTTGCACGGACAAGGTTGCCTTGTAGGTTCTAGATCATGAGCAAAAAAGCAAGGATGCTGATAAAAAGAGGGAAAAAATACTATTATTAAACTGGTTATAGGATCCAATATATTATACATAGGGACTTTGCTCATATCAGTATACATGTATTGTTGGCTGATTATAAGACTGTAAGAAATTAAACAATTAAATATATTTATGGGTGGCCAGGCATATAGGAAGTTCGAACAAAAACGTCATATCTACTGTCCCTCTTGACATATCAAAATAAGTAGCATTGAGTTGGCTGCTTGTGTTTGGTGTAGGTGCCAATCATTTATTCAATTGATTCGCTTTAGAGAGTGCTCTTTTATATCTTAATCATTTCTATGGGAGAACACAAATCTTGAGGATTATAGTTGGTTTTTTTATTTCAAAGTATGATTCTTATGCCCGTTATTGAACTTTTTTATCAATGGCAGTCATGATTGATCAGAATATATAGATGTAAACAATCTTGGTTTTTTTTATGTTCAGATAATTTGTTATTCCATCTTACGTACAGATGGATTTCACTAACTATTATTTTATGCAAACAACTAGGAATGATAGCGGATCCAGTACATACATAAAATTCACTACCCAATCCCGAACCGGATTAAAATTTTGGTACTGATCTCGTCCTGAATATGTTTATAATTTTATCTTTAATAACAAACCGCCTCAAATCCGATTTATCTTTAATTACCCGTTTAACATTTAAAATATTTTTTATTTTTATATTTCAAAAAAATACTAAAAGTTATAAACTTATTATTTTGACTTAAAAAAATATAATATAAATGTTAAAAACTCATATTACATTAGTTATAATAAAAAAAGAGTACATACATACTTTGTATCCAAACCCACTAAATTTGGATCATGTCGGCTGAGTGCCTATCGGGTCGGATGAAATTGTCAGCCCTACAATCAAGTATAATTATATTTTTATTGATATTCTAATAATTTTAAGATTTTTAAATAGCCACTATGAGATGGTGGATGCTTAACTAAAATATTGAACATTTAGAACATAAAGACCTTATTAAGTAATAGTTAAGGGCAACATTTTTAGTTTCACATCATGAAATATCAATATCTTTTGCCAGTTTTATATATACCTTTTTAATTGGAGTTTTAAATAACTGTATTATTCTTTACATACCATTTTGCTAATAGTGAAATTTAAATTATTTTTACTACAGCTGGAAGTTTGTAGTCGGTTGAATATACTAAATTTCCATCTTTGTACATCTGTATATATTTCTACCCGTATAAACATGCACTTCTATATTAATATAAATCTCATGCAATTCTTTAGCTAAATCAATTATATTTATTTATTTAACTATTTAAATAAAGAAATCATAATTAAAATATTAGATTTATTTATTTTAAAATTTATCTTTATAAATTTTAGGCCTAAATCAATTAAGTCAATACTTAATAATCTAGATGAAATTGTAATCAAATATAAATTACAATTTTATCCTTAACTCCACAAAACTTATTCATAATAAAATCATACTTGATTTGATTTCTTGTTTTCACTTTCTCATATCCATTTTTATGTGTGTGACCTTCTAGGTTCTAAATATGTTGGCAACAAATATTAATTAATTAATATTTGAAAGTCCAGTACATTGTCTAGCAACATGTCAAGACTATCCAAATATCTAGAAAGTCAAAGTGGTTTGGCTTAACCTTTATCATTAATATTCTGATTTAGTAATTAAGCATGAAGTGTGTTTGCTTTACTAAATCATGTTAGTTCTCTTAACCTTAGTCATTAATCAGTTGAATGAAATTTTAAATCTCATTTGCTAATTTTATTTTACCTTGCACAAGGATTTCTTAATTAATATTAGCAGAAAACAATTAGAATATTTTCCCTAATTTACCTAGGGTGATGAATCCTCTCTTAATTACACAAGTATCTCCATATAGTTCCTACTATATCCAATTAATCATTGCTTATTATTAATAAAATAAATAATGTGAATGAAGAACCAAAACATAATCATCCATGTATAAGATAGCTTAGTAATCTCAAATCAAAGGATCATTTACATAACCATCACTTGAGTATTCCATAGACACAGGTAACTCTCCATATGGAATTATCGTGCAGGTTAATTTAGTGGACTTATTTAAATAACAAGCACCTACATATTAGTTTTAGACCTTACATATATCTCAGCTTATGAGAATAGTTGTTTCCCTAAAGAAAGAACATAATATGTACTAGCCTCAAGAGCTCTAATTATTGTCCAATAATGAGGAGAATATCGATAAAGAATATTTAGAGACATTGCTTTAATGCAAATATAAAACTCATAATTATAACCACATTATAATTTATTTTACAAAGTAGTATTATCTCATGGATTTTATCTTTTACCAAGATTCAATCAATAGAATATAAAAGATAAATAAATGTCTTTTATTAATAATGAAATATTTATTAAATGAAATATTATGTCCAAAATATAATCAATCAAATTGGCTATAAGGCATATAACTAACAATCTCTCACTTGCACTAAAATCAATTATCCATGTGTTTTATCTTGTGGCATTAAGATATCCGTGAACTCTTAGTTCATTAGTTTCTCCATGATTGAAAAATATTCTTACTTATTTTAAATACTTAAAGATAGTTTTAACAGCAACTCAATGACTTTCATCTGGATCAGATTGATATACAGACAGGTATCCTCAATGACAGGTATCCTCAATAGGATTCCTCCATGCTAAACTGTTTTAGCACTTTATCAACATATGTGAATTTAGATAATCCTAGCAGTCTATCAAATCTATCCATACAGATTTTAATACCAGGTATATAGGTCGCTGCTCTAATGGAGATATTCTTGGATGATCAAACTTTTATAGTAGTAGAATGTAATTTCCTATTCATAAGAAATATCATTCCGCTCCCACTGACCTTCTTATACACGTAAAGATCATCCAAATTTTTAATGTAATCAAACTATTTTGATTATTTCATTAAAATGGATGTTCTTATTCCGTAAAGGCTTGCTTAAATCTACCAATGGACTTTGCAGTTTGCATACTTCACTAAGAAATACTTTTTTATCCAAAAATCATTAAATTTGCTAAATAAGAATTCAATTTTATCATCAATGTGACAAGTTCCATAATCACAACATGCTGCAATTGTAAATAAAATGTCAAACATTTCTCATTTATATTTGTTAGGTTCAGGTCTCCACAAGAAAGTCCAACTTTATAGGAGTACGACTCATCATAACAGATTTACGTCGTGGTTCTTTAACTAATGTATTTTGACTATTCATTTAATACAATAATCTTCTGTTCCAGTTTCATCTTTAATGTAAGTTTGAAGTTCTTGAACTTTTAAAGTTCTACCTAGCTTCCATTGCTTCCTTTAAAGATAAATATCTTTTCTAAAAAGGTAGCATGTTTTGAGATGAACATTTTTCTCTCAATAGGATGGTTGAAATAATATCCAATAACTTCTTTTGAATATCCCACAAACTTATATCTATCTGATTTAGCTCATAGCTTATCAGATCCCAAACACTTCACATAAGCGTATTAACCCATATCTTATATGGAATCTTTTCAGCAAATTTGGGTGGAACTCTATTTAGAAGGTATATCGCATTATTAAGGCTCATCCTTAAAAGGGATGAAGATAATTCTGCAGATTAATCATGGATAGTACTATATCTAATAATGTACAATTCATATTTTATAATAGATAATCTTGAAATGCTTAACTTAAGTATTTTTCGCCTTGATCTGATCAAAGTGTTTTAATACTTCAGCTAGTTTTTCAACTTCATTTTTGAATTCTTTGAACTATTTCAAAATTTAGATTTATGTTTCATTTTATATATACACACAACCATATCTAGTATAATCACCGGGCAGTAATCGGTCCACATATATCTAAATGTATTAGGTCCAATAATCTTTTGACCTTTCACCTTTTCACATAAAGGGTGTTTTAGTTATTTTACTCATTAAACATGATTCACTAGTTTCATATGATTCATAATCAAAAAGGTTCAAAGTAACCTTCTTTACACAACTCAATGATTCTTGTTTTACTAATGTAACCAAGTCTATAATATCGAAGATATGATAATTATTATCTATTTTAGATTTCTTGTTGTTTATGTTGATGAAGAATTTATCAATAGAAACATTATAGATATCATCTATATTAATTTCAGTTTCATAAAATTATTATTATTATTATAAGAAGAACAACCATTGTTCTAAATAACAAAATTTGAATCCAATATTCAAAACCTAATATGAAACTAAAACAATGTTTCTACTAAGTACTGGAATAAAATAATAATTATTTAATTCTAATACTAAGTCCAAATATGTTCCTACAGCTAATGCAGCAACCTTTGCTCCATAGGCTATATGTAGGTTCATCTTTCCTCAATTTTTCTATTTGTCTTTAGTTCCTGCAAGTTATTAATATGAAAATTATATTAAGTATCCAATATCCAAGAACTAAAAATAGAAGGATTACTTTCAACCATAAACATACCCAAAGTAGAAGTTTCTGCAAGCTTCTTTGCTTTCACAGTTGCAAGATAATCCCCACAGTTCCTCCTTTAGTGGCTATCTTTGCCATAATAGTGGAAGGTTCCCTTTTCTTTAGTTACACTTCCATCGGGCTTCAATGCCTTCTTCTTATTCTGCTTCTTCTTGGGCTTTTTCTTAGCCATAGAAGACTGAACTAGAAGTATAGGAGCGGTAACCTTCTTAAGGGCTCCTTCAGCAGTGGTAAGCATACCAAGCAACTCAGGTAAGGAAGCATCTAGCTTATTCATAATAAAATTCAAAATAAAAGTGAATAGTTGGGTGGCAAGGACTGTAAGACTAAGTCGATACTTAGCTCATGGTCCATAGCAATGCCCAATTGGCCCAATTTTTCAATATAGTTAATCATTTTCAAAACGTAGACATGAAATGAAGAGCCTTTTGCCATCTTACAACGGAACAATTCCTTAGAGGTCTCATGCCTCTTAGACCTACCTTGGAAGTCAAACAGCTCCTTGAGATGCAAGATAATGGTGCGAGAATCCATATTCTCATGTTGCTTTTGAAGTTCAAAACTCATGTTGGCTAACATCCAACATGTCACTTGCTCATCATCATCAGTATGACAATTAAAGTTATTCCTTTCTTCTTCAGTAGCATCATTAGCGGGAATGTCAGGTTTGTTCTTGTCAAGGACATATAACCTCTTTTCTTGCTTGAGAATAATTTTCAGATTGTGATACCAGTCAATAAAGTTTGGTACGGTCAATTTATTACCATCAAGTATGCTACGCAAGCATAGGTTATTACTCACGGTGATAATTGATCTATAAATATAGAGATATCAAGTATTAATTTCATGCAATACTAAATTAAATAAGGAGTTTAATTTTAATTTAGGTCTCCCACTATTTTATTCAAATTATTAGCCCTTTCTATTAATTCGGAAAATCCAGCGTTCAGATTTCTTAGTAGACTAAGATCCCAATTAACCCAAATAACCTTGGGTTTGCCTAACAAGTTAAATTGAATTAATTTAGGTAGATAATATAACTTATCAATCACATCTTTATGTGACTCTTAGATCAATTAGGTCACAACTTTTTGTCTAAACATATCAAATATGTTTCGTCTAACCTTTGCCCTAATATTATTTGATCATGAGTTTGCTCATCCGAATCAAATAAATTAATTAAGTAAAATCATTGTTCAAGTTATTTGATAACATTAAACATGTTCGATTACAACCAACCTTGGGTTTACCTAACAAGTCAAATTGTATGGGAGCTCTAGCTTTCATACTATAACAATAGGTGGCAATCAATCATATTCTTAATATGTACTTAAAATTTTAATAAGGGATTTATTTTAAATTTTGATCGTAAGTCTCATGCTTTGGCATGATGGTCACATCATATATTATACATATATAATATACACCCTTAGCATAACATTCTAATTGAATGATTATGGACATATCTAAAACTAATTTCTTACGCCATTAAGGAAATTAGATGGTAAAAAATTATAGGTAACAGCTTCTTAGATCTTCATAAGGCCTAATAGATCTTCATAATTAAATAAAATAAATAAAAAACTTTACAACTCAAAACAAAAGAGAATCAAGACGCGCAGACCCTATTTAAAATTACATAAACCATTTAACCAAATATAATAAACCAATCACATAGGTCTTTTTTATAATGTCTATAATCACCCATCATGCATAATAATCATATTAAATGCACTTAAATATTATCTTATGATAATATATATTAATTATTGGTCTCATGCACTGAAAATAAAATTTTAACAATTAAAATTTTATATTTGATATTTTCAAAAGCAATTTATGAATAAAACAATTTTATTCATATATCAAATCTCATTAAACAAATTTTAAAAATTATAAAATTATTTCATAAATCAATTTTACTAATTCTAATCATATTAGAATAAATAAACAATTCAATTTATTTCCTAATCCAATTAGGAATAAATTCACAAATTAATTTTATTATAAATTAAACTATAATACCCCGAAATTTTTATTTCGAAACATTCCCATTTAAATTTAAATTGTAAATTTTTAGCCAATAATATTACGCCACGTAATATTATCGAGATTGAAAATTATTTTGGTTCGCCAAAAAATTTATCGAATAACTGTTAATCGAATAAAATTGAACCAATATTTTTTTAATTGGACCGAATTAATTTAAATTAGACCCCAATCTGATATTTTGAAAAACACTGTGCGTCACTATTTTTTTCTCCCCGACAACTTACCTTGGACGGTTTATTTTTATTTAATAATTATAAAACTTTATAATATTTTATTATTCTTTTTATTATTATTATTTTATTTTATTTTTATTTTATTTTTTTCCCTTAAATCTCCTTCCTCCCTCCATCGACGTCACCATCCCTGTCTTCCCTCTCTCACTCAGTCAGCAACCACCTCCAGCCTCCTCTCCCTGCGCCGCTCCTCAGGCCACCGCGCCACCACCTTCTTCCTCCTCCTTCTCCTTCTTCTTCTTCTTCTTCTTCTTCTTCTTCTTCTTCTTCTTCTTTCCTCTCCCCTGCGTTTTTTTTCTCTGCTGCGTTCTATCCCTCTCTGCAGTTGCAGGAATGCCAGCTCCTCCAGCAGAATAGCAGCAGCAGCTCCTCCGCCTCAGCTCCTCCTCCCTTCCATGAGCAGCAGCAGTGCCGCCCTCTGCGTCGCACAGCGCCTCGTCCTCTCTCTGCAGCGTCGCACCACCATCGTTCAATACCTGTCTCTCTCTGCAGTCGCCGGACCGCCACACAGCTCCAAGCTCGACTCCTCGCGCCGCCACCTCCAGCCACGAGCTCCTCCTTCCCTGTTCGCGCAGCCACGAGAGCAGCAGCAGCAACTCCAGCCACTGCAGCTCGCGATTCAGCAGCCCCTCTTCGCGTCGCACCGCCTTGAGCCACCAACAGTGTCACGACCCGTTTCCATGGGCCGGACCGGCACTAGAACCTGGGTAAGCTTAAGGCCCCCGAGGCCCGTAGTAAGCCTAATCTCTGAATTCAACACGATAATTACATGAAAATATTCTACAAGTCGGCCCATTATATTTTTAATGACTCAAACTATCACAGGGCCTTATTTTATTCAACTCAATCATTCCCATAAAGTCTTACATACACTTAACATTATTATTACAATCATAAATCTTAACATAACTGCGGATTTTCAACTACTGTACAATTACAAAGAATGCTAAATCATTTTATCTTATACATTTACATAATCCTTTAAATAACCTCTAAGGAAAGAAAACTAATGCTCCAAATATACTCAACTGAGTCACAATTTCCTGAAACAACACAAGGGATAAGGGGGAAAGGGGTGAGTATAAAACTCAGTGAATAATAA